>PVLA01017295.1:0-17848 GCA_004027455.1 Hydrochoerus hydrochaeris
TATAGTATATACTATATAATATACATTGTAGTATATAATGCATTAATATTAAATAATGTCCACTGATTTAGAAATTATCTTCTTTTATTTCCTTCCCCTGTTACTGATGCTTGTGTGTGTGTGTATTTATTTATTTATTTATTTGTGCATGAATTTGAGAGTAAAATTTACAGCCATGATAAGGGAGCAAACTTATGATTATTAAACAAAAAATTTGGTATTCCTTTCTGAAAGGGATACTTTCTTGTGTCTTCAAACATTTCATTAAAAATATTTTGTTAGAGGTATACGTAATTCAAGGTCTACCATTTGAGGAATTTTCATTTGAAATTCACTCTCAAACAAATGAAACACTATCCAGAAATAATGCACTAACCTTCAACTTAATTTCTTTTTGGAAATATATGTTTCTCCTTCAATTTTATGGTGGTATCATTCTAATGTTGGGAATACTGAATTTCACAAACTTTGTTTTGTGTAAGATTCAGCACATAATGTATATTGAAGTTCAATGCAAGTATTTTTAGCTTGGCAAGGTGCACATTGATTTTAATCAGGGGCCAGTTACTCGGTTGGCTTCCTGTGTTGTTGATGAAGTTGAGGTCACGGGTATCATCCCGGTGCAGGCCAGCAAGCTTCTCTTTGTTATGTGGCACAAGCTACACCCCTCACCCCAGCCAGCTGGCTGGCAAATGTGTGCAGTTGGTGACAAGGAGAACTGGGTGAGATTGTGTAGATGGATTGGTGGAAATTCATCACCATAGCTAGGAAAATAACCCTGAGCAAATGCCTTTCTAATGGACAACACATGGTTGTTTATATTCAATTGAATTATAGATATATAGTTTGTCATTAATCTTACTTCTAGAAAATCTCACTTTATTAAATAGATAAAATGCTTTGCTCTTTTGAAATTTATTTTCTAAATTTTTATAGCTATATTTGACAAATATTTCACACTGTGTTCTCATTATCTAATTCTTTTCATTTAAATTTTCTTAGCTTTTTAGAACATTATAGATTTATAATAATCTTATTTAGTTTTTGAGAAAACCAACAGGCAAAACTCACATGAACAGTGATGATTTTGATGGGAATAAATCAGTCTCTGCTGAATATTAATCGTGAAAAAAGTGTTAAATCAAGCACATAATCTTTGGCTAGTGCCATTCAGATGTCTTTTCCTCTGCATTTATTAGTATGATTTGGATAAAAGAATAAATTTAGTATTGTCTTGATATTTGGAAGTCTGTGTGCTTTAACCAGCACAAATTAAATTAAGCTATTCACTACGTTCAAAAAGGGTGCTTATAATGTTGAGTAAGCTTTCAAACCCAGTTTACTTCAGTATATGCTAATTACTCCCATATAATCCTGTATCATGTAATTAATATGAACATAACTAGGATTCACTTTTAATTTTTTCTTTCTACACGCTTTCATACAAAATAGCATCACTTATAGTAAATTTCAGTTTAACAAATCAAGCCCAACTTTTTCTTTAAGTGCAGTATACATTTCATTTGGTCATCTCAGACATTTCAGTAAGAGGCAACTTTAGCATAATTGTATGCGTTCTATTTTTAAAATGGTGAGTTTAATACAATAGAAACCTATTTTATTCTTTCAGCCTAATTAATCAGAATATATCAAAATATTTGTTTTAGGACAAGTAGATTATAGAATGTACAGAGTGTATTCCTGTTGAACTGAAAATGGTTCTTTTGAACCTATTCAGAGTTTTGACTCTTAATACTGAATGTAAAATATAAATGTTAAAACTGGAGTACCACTATTGGTAAGGAAGCCTGAGAGCCACGGAATATATAATTACTTGGGCTTTTCAGGAATTAAAGCTCTGCAGTCTTCATTGTATAGTTTTTTGCATTGAAATGACCTCTGTGTTTAGAGAAGATTAATCTCTTTAGATCACTAAAAGACCATTGTCAGACCACTAGGGTCTAACAATGGCCATTTACTAAGTGTTTTAAGGTTGCTTCAATCTAATTTTTAATATAAGCTATAAGACAGTATTACTTACAGCAACTGTAATGTCAGTTCCCTTTTTAAATGTAGTTTCAGAGTCTCCCTATAGAAAGCACTGGGTATGACTCATACCTTAATCGAAAAAAAATTCTACCTTTATGGTGTATGGTTACTTGACATGCTGTACAAAAAAGGGGGAATGGGAGAGATATTTAATTCTTTAGATATTTTTATGAAAATTTAGTAATGTACTACTATCATTTTCCCCAAAATTCCTATTTTTATGAGTTTTAGGGCTTTTACAGTCAGTACGAATGGTTCTGTCAGAGTGCCCACCCACTGACAATACAATCATTTAAAAACCTAATTACTTTCACCTGTTTAAATAAGTGAAATTCATGCTGGAAAACGTGTGCAAACTGCAATGGGAAGTCATTGAACTCCTGTTCAGGGAAGGCTTTCCAGGCTTCTTTTTTGTCCCTTAAGGTGTTTATGTCCTTTTAGAAGTCTGTATGGATTTAGTCTACAGCCACAGATTTGTAGCTAAATGATTGTGTGGTGGAAGCTACTAAATAGTAATAAGGATTGGTAATGACTGAGGTGTATTTCAAAGGCTTCGCATCTAAGCTCATTAGAATACCCATGGGTGCAAATGTTATTTTTCCCTTGTGTGTTCTAAACATAGAGTAAATGTTGGCACATAATTAATGTACCAAAAATGCACATTGCCTTTATTTTTATTGTAAATACATAGTGAGATCATCCAAACCTCTCAAATTTGAATACTTTCTTTTCCTTTTTTAGCTAAAAAAAAATCTACATACATCACACATACACACATGTACACATATATGTATACACATGTAGAAGATGAATACTTACCAGTAAATTCCACTTGCTTTAAACAAATAAAACAGAATAATTCACTAGTAGTCTTCCAAGACATTTGATACAGTCTGTTGTTTGTTTGGGGAGATGAATGGAATATAGGTTATGAAATTTCTCTGAGGCAGTGGTTATACATGTTAAATTGATAGACTGTTAAACTGTCACATCCTTATTTTCTTTTCCTAGTAACAATTATTGCGTCATGAAATGAAGATAACTGCAATTTTGTTTTGCCTTAGATGCCATTTATAAGATATGTTATACATATTATTAACTCTCATTTCTATTAGATTATTTTTTAGTAAAATTAGAGTTTAGTTGATTCAGGGGAATTATACTACTGCCTTTAAAAGCATTATTAGCATTTTGTTAAGATTGGATATTAAGGAATTCAAATGACCAGGTCCTTTATTAAAATAAGGAAACAAATTCCATTTAACTATTTTGATTTTTTTCCTTCTCTTTCAATATGTAGAACAAGTGCTTTGTGCAAGGCTGACTTGCAATATGTATGTGCAATGTGTGTTCTTTTATCATATCTCAACAAATAATGCAATACAGTTAAGAATATAGTGCAGAAATTTTAAATTCATAGGTTTTGAGGAGTCAAAGCAATCCTGCAAATCAATAAAATAGGCTTTTATCAATAACTTAAGGATAGAGATTGTGACAAAACTAAAGATTGCAAGAACACTTCTGAATGTACCTAAACTCAATAGTTTTAAAACATTTTGTGCATTGTTACTATCAAGGAAGACATTTCTGCTGACTGATAGTGGTCTTTGAGATACCGGTTTGAGACTCCTATAGGGTCCAACTTTTCTGAATATTCTCCCCCAGGGATTCTCTACTTCAGAGAATCATTGTTCTGAAGTCTCCTGTCAGCCAATCTTGCTTTAAAAAGTTAACCAGAACTTGTAGTCAGTCTTAGGAAGTCACTACATTGTCTAGTCTCAGCGCTATAAACTACAAAACCAAAACTGAATCGTAAATATAGTGCTTTGGAATACAAGCAGTTGCACTCCTGAACCACCCTGGTTCTTTAGATTGTCGGAAGCTGTTTCCTCGAGTCTTAGGTTTGGAAGCTTCTGTTTATTTCCATCAACTCTTATAGTCTTCACTGATACTGTTAACCCTAACGTGTAATTAATTCTTCCTTTAGTGTTAATATAATTCCACTGCACACAAAGAAGTTTTCCCATCTAAAACTGTGGCATGTCACCTTGTTCTTTTGAAGATAAGAGCATTTCTGTGTGAAATAGCAGGTACTGTTATTTCAGTTGTCAATTATATAAATACATATTATATACATAACTCCATATGTAACTAGTGAAGATTGAAGCTTTTTGGCCTGAAAATGTACACTGAAAAATATCTGGTTCTCTGAAAATTAAGCACAACAGAAATTAGTGAAATAGACACATTTGTTTGGGCCCAAGGCTAGTACTACTTGAGTTTCCTAACTGTTAGTAAAACATCTGTCTAATTTTAAAAGCTGAAAGGCATGCTAATTATTTTGTTTAATTTTTAATTATTATTTTTAGTTGCAGTGCTACCCTCCTTAGTCTGAAGTGGCTTAGGAAACCTGCTTTATTTACAGTATAGATTTTTAATTGAACTAAATTATACACATTGGTTAGTACTTCATGACATATAGAATTTGAAAATAAAATTGAGTATTTTGTACAGAACACTGAAAATACCAACTGACACTATTTTAAAATCTCCTGACTAAAGAAATATGTGAGTTTTAACTTTAAATATAAGAATTTTGTTTGTACTTAAAATGTATTGCCTGAGAGTGCCAGTCTGAGTCTATGCACCATCTCAGTTCATTTACAACCACTAAGAAAAGTAGCACTGATACCTTTTAATTTCTAGTAGGTAGGTCCAGTTTTGGGGTTGAGAATGACCATGGTCAGAGCTTTAATTCACAAGTGTTATCCTGAGGAAAGGTTACTAAACAGTGGTTGCAAAATCCCTCTATCACTTAAAAACAAATCTTGTACTCCAGAAAAACTCAAATTGGAATGAAGCGAGTCCTCAGATGGTCCAATCTGGTGGTTCGTGAGCTTCCACACATATGCATAGCCTCAACAGTGATGTCTTCTGCCAACTTCTGTTGCCTAGATAGCACTGTTTCAAAATAAATTGTATGCCAGTAAACAGAACTCTGTGATATAGCAGCTGACTAGACTGTCTTGACCAACATTTCAGTTACCTAAGAAACTGTCCAAAAGCTTAATAGCTTAAAACAACAACACTCATTTATTCACAAATCTGTGATTTTTGGCAAGGCTTAGCTGACAAACTTTACTCTGCTTTGTGTCACTTTAGCTGGGGCTTTAGCCTGAGGCTGGAGGACCAAGCCACTCCGTGTAACTCACATGGAGGGCAGATTGGTTCTGGCTGCAGGCTAGAAACTTAGCCAGTGTTGTCAGCTGCGTGCTTTGATTCCACAGACTGCAGGCTGCTTGGGCCTCCTCACAATTTGGTAACAAGTGTTCTGAAGATGTTCCCAGGAGAAAACCAGAAAGCATTGATCTAGTCTTGGAAATCTGAGAATTTCACTTCTACCACATTTTATTTGCCTACCAAACCAGTGAAGCCAGTCCATTTTAAATGAGAATGAGCCTCCATCTCCTAGTGAGATGAGTAGCCAAGAATTTGTGGCTGTCTTTACAACAGTAAAGGGATAAATTTTGGCTCAGTGTGCCACATGCAGGTGGCAAGGCCATTCACAAGCCAGGAGTCCTGCGTGGTCCACTGCCAGCAGGCTCCCAGGCTGGGATGCTGAAGCCGTGCTAAATGGGGCCTGCGCCTTCCTGATTTCTCTTTCTGCTCATCATAAGTGGGTCATTTTTTAACACTTCCAAAATAAAAGTTTGTGAAAACTGTAATAAAATAGCTTGATGTTTCATGTAGTGTCTCCCCTCAAAAAGTATGTAAGTCAAAAGTGAACTGTGAACAACCTCCATACTTACTGTATAAAACTTACCAAAGTAGTTACTCCACATTATTCTGATACATAGAAATTTCACAGATCTTTCAAACCCTGTCAATTTATTTTCAGCACTTTGTGTACTTATTGTACATTCATTTTTCTCCTATATGTAAATACCATTCATTGTTTACTTATTAATCATACTTATGTTTGTCAAAAATTACATTTATGGAATTATACTGTACTTATCCTTTCTATTATAAACTCCAAAACATATCTAAAAGGGAAACATTTCAGCTAAAAGTTGTAGTTATATCATTCATAAAAATAAATTAAAGAATTGCTCAATAATTTTTATTTAGACCTACTACTCTAAATCTATTATAATTAGAGTAAGTTTTACTTGATTAAAATTTAAAATATTGGGGGAAAATATTTTTGTATAGTTTCTTTTTTGTATAGTTTCTATTTTGTGCTCTAGAAATTTGAGTAAGTTGCATGTCAATGTATGACTTTTTTTTTCCACTGCTTTTAATTTTTCTTTATTAACTTGTACTCTTCCTGGTATGAGAATATACTGACCCTTTGGACATCTCATTAGTGTACATGGTTCATTAAAGTGTCCTTAGATAGAGATCACACAAAGCACTGGTCTGCTTTGTCCAGTCCCTCTCTGAAGCAAAGGAGTCATGCCCTGATGGCATTAGGGGCATTTGCCTGTCATGAAGTTGGCTTTTGGCCAACAGAGAAGAACAAATTAGTAGAGTGTACCTGTGTTGGCTCTGTTCCTAACCTCGTTTATGTAATTGATGTCTTGTGGCTTCATTATGAATCATTAGCATATCAACCTGTCTGAGCCTGGCCAAGAGCTGCTCATTCTTAGGCATTAACAATTTCCCATAGCATGTAAGACAAGTGGATGTGGACATGGTGACTAGATCAATGGCAAAATCAAGATGGTGACACCGCAGGCTCAGATTCACTAAAACTCAGAATTCCTTGCTGTTTGAAATAATTAATGATCAATCTGGGTTTGTATTAGACTTTTCTTTGATAATACAAAATATATTTGTTTTGCCAACAATACTAATCTGAATTTGTGGTTCTTTTAAATATTTTCAAGTTATTTCTCATTCAGTAATTGCATTTTCATTGCTTTCATTTTTTTTTTACTTAGTATACATGTTTGTTTGTTCCTGTGACCAGTAATAATTTTGTTCAAAATTGTTATTGGGGCTAATGTACCTGGAGATGGATTTAACTTTAAGGAGTGAAAGAATTTACGTTAATGGACTGTCTCCCATTGCCTGAGAAGAATCCTGGGCTATTTTAGAGCCATACTTAAATGCAAATATTTCTCTAGAGTTCTCATAAAATATAATTTCTTACCTACTTAGCATTTAAAGGTAGATGATATAGATTGAAGATGTTATTGTATTATTTGCTATAATAAATATATAATAAAACTAAATGAAAATTATTTAAGAAGCAAAAGGAATATATTCAGAGAAATTATATTTGATCTAAAGAATATATGCTTTCGTAAGTGGGAAAATGAGCCCTATATATAGGGCCCTATTTAATATAAGCAGGCTGGCACTTAATTTCTTAGTTAAAATTTTTCAGTTAATAAAATGAAAATGATAAAAGAAATACAGTGTAATTAGTGGCCCTGTTCCCCCAGAGAGTAAATATTTTGTCATTTAATTTTGTAAACCCAGTGCACAGTGCATCTGGTGCATATTAAATATTCAGTAGCAGTAGTTTAATTAGCAAACGAATGAGGATCATAATAAGCTTTTTATATAAAGTGTTTTTGTTTAACCACCAATATAAGGATTTTTTATTGTGGTATATTAGACAATAATGAAAAAAGAATCAAAGTCCTTGCTAACATATTTGCATATGTAAAAATATTTTCTATGAATCTATGTATTTTTTGAAAAATAAATATGATGGTACTTAAAGTATACCTGCATGTTACTTAATCACCCCCAATTTATTAAATATTCTATACCTCATTTTACTATTAGTTTTCAGTTCAGAGAAACTTTTACTTAAGGAAAACAAGAATTAAGACATAAAAGGAAAACTTGAATTGGAGCTACATGAATGCAAAGTGTGTGTCTTTACCCACCACAGCCCATCGTTGCTTAGTACCCATATAGATTTGTTTGTCTGGTGTCCCGCTGTGACTTTTAGATGACTCATTCCTTGCCATCTAAAAACACACTGAAGCATCACTGAGAATAGGGAGAAGAGGAAGGAATGGGTTGGAAAGGGATAAGGGAATACTGTTAAAAGTGATAAATGTTAATTACCACAATTCTGTTGATTTCAGGAGAATATACAAATTTCAAAACTCACTAATTGTAAACTTTTATTCATGTAATTTATTACACATAAATTTGTAAAAAAATGTAAAAAGTGTTTTAAAATTGCATGAGATGAATGTTATCATACAAAGCATGAATATTTCCTCGATATAATTTAAATTATTGAAGAGATATTTACTCATATCTTAGGGAATTGATATGCATATACTTTTGCCCCAGAAAGAATATGAGTGCATAATTTGTAAATTTATGAAAATAGACACTATAGATCTATATTCAACTAAGTGCTCTATTATTTCATCTTTACACAACAAATTTAAATGAGCTATAGAAGCAAATACTAAAGATATTAGCCAGCTTGACATTGCTGATATATGTGCTAGTAAATAGCACATAAAGGGTATTATTCCCAGGGAACCTTATTATACCAATTGCAATATTCTTTCTGTTTTCTAGTACTATAAGTGATAGGTATTCACAAAATTCTCACTGTGTAAAAAAGGAAGGTCTCCAAGAGGTTATTACAGGGAAGTTTCTTTCATATATAGAATAACTACATCAGCTTTCATTGAAACTTGTACAGTTATAAATGTAGAAAGCAATGCAGTAGTGAGTATTCTAGGATATGTATATATACTGAGAATCCTCTGGGAAAATGAGAAAGTGAGAGAGAGAGGGAGAGAAAGGGATAAAGAGAGAGAGTGAGAGAGAGAGAGAATATGCATTTTAAAATAAATACTATTTATAAAGCCCCAAGTTCTATGAGTAGGTTTTCTCATTTTATTCCTCACAACTGTCTTTCAGGTATTTGTGGGTTACTTTCCCCAAAGAATACAGATAATCTTAGAAAATAAATACTTGGACAATATTTTATAAAATTAGTGTCTGATTAGTCAGGGATTTATAGCCAATTCCATCTACTTCTAAAACCCATAATTAGTGTACTATTAGGTTTTTTTACATATATTTAAAAATAATTTATCTGCTCCAAAAAACTAAATAGTCCTGTATTGCAAATGAGAGGATGAGGTACCTAAATTGCTTAACCATGTTTAACTGTAAGAATTTTGAACATCTTTTCCATATTTTTTGATATCTAAATCAAATTTATACTTTGATTGGCATTTAAGGATTTATCAGCATATTTGTGTAGTCATGCTAGCATGGAATCATAGAATCAAATTTTAATATTTTTTCATTTTAATTATACCCAGTACTTGTACATATTTATGTGTTATCTTGTGTCATTTCATTATATTTATATGTTGTTCAATGATCAGATCAGGGTACTACAGATATCAACGCAGACATTTATCCTTCTGTTTGGGAAAATTCAAAATCCTTTCTACTGATTATTTTGAAAAATACAATTCAAAATCCTTTCTACTGATTAATTTGAAAAATAAAATTGGAAAGCATACTTATGCTGTGCTGTGTGACACTGAAGTTGCCTTCTATGAAGTTGCAAAGACGTGCCTGCCAACTACTGTGTCTCCATCCCCACTCCCATGCACCAGTGGTCTGTGAACTGTCACTTTATTCTCTACTTCTACAGTACCAACATTTTAACTTCCAAATACAGGTGAGAACATTTTTTTTTTTAATTTCACTTCATTTTGTGCCCTCTGCAACAGAACTTCATTCTTTTTCTGTCTAAATATTAGTCTATTGTGTAAATATAATGCATTTTTTATTCAACTGTCAGTGCACAACTACTTTAATTCTGCATCTTGGCTTTTGTGAGTATTGCTGAAGAAAATATGTAAATGTGGGTCTTGTCTTGTCTTGTCTTTTCCTTTTCTCTTCTCTTTTCTTTTTTTTTTTCTTTTCTTTTTTTTGTACTTGGAATTGAACTCACAACCTTGTACTTGTCAGACAAGCGCTTGAGCCACTGAGCTAAATCCCTGGCCCAGGATATTTCTTTTAGCATACTATTTTTCATTTCCTTTCCAACAATTTTTCAATTGTAGAAAAACAAAGCAAAACAAGGCTGCCAAATACTCTGCAATCCAGTGGTCTGACAACAGCTTGTGGTTAATTCTGACCCCCAGAAATAGTGCACAGCTGTGCATAGTGGCACCCACCTGTAAACCCAGAACTTGGGAATCTGAGGCAGGAGGATTGTTGCAAGTTCAAGACTAGCTTGAGCTACAAAGTGAGTTCAGTGCCACCCAGAACTGCATAGAGAGACCCTGTCTTAAAAAAAACAAAACCAAAAAATAACGTATTACAAAACAAAGCAAACTTGAAAAGAAACACTGTATTGTTTTACTTAGTTTGAAAAATGTAAAATTGGCTCAATGCCAGCCGATCTTTCTTGTCAAAAAAAGTGGTAATCCATATTGTATATTTGTCAAAGTATGAATTATGAATAACATTTTTAGGTTATTTCTTGAATACCTCTTATTTGTGAGGCTCTGTTCTAGGTAATTTGCATATACTGTTCATCCATACTTTATAGTATGTTTGCAAAATATGTAGTGTGATAGCTCTGCATTTTAGAAAACTGAAGTTCAGAAAAGTTTAGGTAGGTTTCCTAAGAGATTTGGGGTGTGAGTAACAGTAGTTCAGAATCCAGATTCATAACATCAAAATCATGGTGTATTTCCTGTTGTCTCAAAGACACTATCTTATCAATCTGTCCACTGAAAGACCCATTATTCACCAATCTATTTACACTTCTTGTACACATTTTAGATTTAGGCAAAAATTATATAAATGGCTGTCTTATAATTGATATTTTCACAATCCACAATAAGCTCATTAATGTAGCAAATATCATTATACAAATTCATTCTGTATTCTCCCAAAATATTGATTACAAGCATTGTAAAAAAGTATTTGCAGAACAAAACATTTATAAAACTGTGATGGATTATTTATTTAAGTATCTTATGTCATACAAACGTTAATGGAATAAAAGAATTTAGAGAATTTCTTGGAGTTTGTTGTAATATCACTTAATTTGTTGACATAATCTAAGACTCAATAAAGTAAAACATTTTTTATCTTTTCCTCAGATTTCAAAATGATGTGAGTTTTGAAGATGTTACTGTTTTATGAGTGTTCTTTTTTTGTTTATGAATCCAAGTGAATCACTAAAGTACCTTAATATTTTTGGGTGTTCACAAATGAAGTATTCAAAGAACCCAAAATGTAGAAAGAGCTGTGCTTTAAGGAGGCTTACAGAGAAATAGAAAAGAAAAAGACACACATCTGACTCCTGTCCAGTGGAATTAAAGAATTAAGGAATTCTAGTGGCCTTTTCCTTTGGGACTCATTATTTCTTCTTTTACTTGTAATCATTGGTGCACTGTTGTTGATCTCCTTTACTGTACTGTAAAGTTTCTGTTGAAAAGATCTTGACTTATCCTTATTTGTGATTCCCTCCAGCACTTGAAGCAATGTATCACACAGTGAGTGGCCCATAAATAGATTTTCAATAAATAATATATAAAACACTAACAATATAAAACTCTGTATCTGATCTGCCAAGTGCATGGAACCAGCAGCAAGTGCTGTAGAAGTTTGCTGGGATTGGGTTGCTTGGGAGAGTTTCTGTGGAGAATGGACAACTTCAGTGAAAATATGAAAAAGCAAGACACAGAAGTGGTGATGCGGTTTCCAGGCAGGTAGAAAAGCATAAAAAGTATTTATAAGGTGGAAATACAGGAAAAAAATGCATTTTATGCTTCAACAGGCACTGAAGACTCCCTGGAATAGTATGATTTTTGCAAACAAATATTGTGGAAGATTGAAAAGAAAGCATAGATCTTTTTCAAATTTTATTAGTCCAAGTTCACAGTTCATAAAGATGCTAGTCACTGTAATTGGTACATGTATATGGAATATCTCAATTCTTGATTTCCCCTTCCCATCTGCCTTCCCCCTTTATTCTGCCAACATCATGTTTATTTATTTCCAAGTCCTTATAAAGTTGATTATCATATATACAGATTAACATCCCAACTAACAGACCAAAAACATACAAAACACATAACATACTTAAAATATATCATGGTATAATTTTAGATACATTATCCATGCTAACTTTTTCACACTCTTTTTGTGTGTCATCTATCTTTTATATTTTATTTCAATATTGTTCTTTATTTATATATCAGATTTCTTTTTTAATTCTTTTGTTACTTAAAGAAAAATTTTGAAACAGAAAGAGGGTAGAAATAATACAAAAGCAAAACAAAACAAACTGGTAACCAGTAAGAAAGCACTAGTTGATAATTACATATTTTCCTCTTAGAAGTAAGTAGTTGTTCAAGTTACAAAAGTAAAGCCTACAAAGTGGACATCCAAACAGTGAGACTGCAATCAGTTTTATTCATCTATCCAACAAAAACTTTAGCAACATGGTTATCAATCCCACACATTCAAACATACATGCAGTCATATCCTTTAGAATACTTTCTTTTCCTCTCTTTTTTTTCTTTACAATAACTATAATCCATTCTCGTAAACTACTTAGAAGTTTTACACATGTATAAGTCTCTACACATATACCTAGCCTTTCTATATTAGAGGGAGAAACAAATCAAAACAAGTAGCAATACAAATTCCTAGAGAAACACGAAATGAAAAGGACGTATAAAACCACAATACTAGGTGATCTATGGTAGTTACTATGATGTCTCTTGTTGTTTTCAACAAAATTGTCTATATTGTCAAACATACTATAATTATACTTGGCATTGTATTACACTATTAATAAAATCTAAACATTAGAGATATTATAGGACTTCAAAGCCAATTAATAATCAAACCAAAATGGGTATCCTATTGAATTTTGTCATCTTCAGAGTAGTTGCCTCTACTCTCAGACTTGATACTCTCAAGAATACCAGATTTTAATAAAATCAGTCAAGATAAAACAGCGGTATAACCAATCTTCACTGACTTATCTCTGCTATGCTATTTTTCTGTCATTGTTTTTTGTTTAATTTTTTCCTTCATTCCACTGTCTGTCCCTTTCTTTGAGGCCTTCCTGCCATTGTTCCTGGAACCCTGGTGATTTTCTTCTCTCTCTCTAGAATGTCCTTCAGTAGTCTTTGCAGGGTTGGATTGGTGGTGACAAACTCCCCCAGTTCTTCTTTGTTGTGGAAATATCTTGTCTCTCCATTAATTTTGAGAGACAGTTTTGCAAGGTACATCATTCTGGGTTGGAGGTTATTTTCTTTCAGGGCTTGGAATATTTCACTGCAAGCTCTTCTTGATTTGATAGTTTGCATTGAGAAGTCTGCTGTGATTTTGATGAGTTTTTCTTTATAGGTAATCTGTTTCTTTTTTTCTGACCACTTTTAGTATTCTGTTCTTGTGATGGATTTCTGGGATCCTGATTGTTATATGTCTGGGTGTAGATCTGTTTTGGTTGTAGCTGGCTGGAGTTCTGTATGCCTCATGTATTTGAATATCACTTCCGTTTCCTATATTTGGGAAGTTTTCCTTAATTATTTCTGTGAATAGACTTTTTATTTCATTTGTATTTGTCACTGCATCTTCATTCACATATTTTATTCTTAGGTTATAAATCCTCTTGTCATCTTCTAGCCTTTGTATCGTTGCTTCCTGGTTCCTTGTTATTTTTAAGAGATCCTTCCTTTCATGATCATACTTTGCAAATCTATGTTCAAGTTTTGAAAGTTTGTCTTTAGTTTCTGTTAAAAGGTTTTGCCGTGTTTCAATGGAGTTTTTAATTTCCTGATATTCTCTTTGGATCTGTTTCATGTACTCTAGGTTTTGTTTATATTCTTCATCAAAGGCTTCTCTTCTTTCTGTGGGTTCCTCTATTCTTTCATTTGTGCCTACTTGAGGATTACCCAGGACTTCTTTTATTAATCTTCTTATATCTTTCTTCACCTGAGTTAGAATTTCAGATTTAAATTTGACGATGAGGTCACGGATATATTTCTTTATTTCCTATGAGGCCGTCTCTGACATTACAGGTTTGCTGCTCTCAACCTCCTCTGCATTTACCTCTGCTGGACTCACTTTCCCTGGTTCCGCAGTTGGAGACCTTTTGCTGTTTCTCTGTCTTGTCATGTTTCCGGCCCCCATCAGATGGGTGGGTGGTGGAGGTCTTTGGGCCTTTTGTATTGCTTACAGTTTTTTCTGCAGTCTATATATAAATTTTCTTACAAAAGAAAAATAATAGGTATTTAAGTTTGTGTGTTTGATTTTGTTTGCTTAACATTATGGTCTCAGGTATGTGTATCTAAACTGATTCAAGTTATGACAGGATAGAACTCCATTGTATATGAATACCATATTTTCTTTATCTACTCATGTAGTGACATGCAGATAAAATCATTCCAAGATTTAACTTTTATTAATTGTGCTGCTAGAAACATGGGTATGCATAAATCACTTTGGTAGCATGTTTTTATTTGGTTTTGTTTTGTTTTACTTTTTCAGGTAGATACCTAGAAGAAGAACAACTGGGCCCAACGGAATTTCTGTTTTTAGTTTTCAGAGGGAACTCCATACTGATTTCCATAGTGTTTGTACCAGTTTGTACTCCCCTCAAAGTGAAGAAAGTTTCCTTTTTTCTGCAGTTACAGCTTTTGTTATTAGTTTATTTCTTGATGATAGCCATTCCTTCTGTAGTGAGGTGAATATCAGTTATTTTACTTGTATTTCTTGAATGACCAGAAATTTTGGAAATGTATTTACTGATTGTTTGTATTTCATCATATGAGAAATGTCTGTGTATTTCTTATGTCCGTCTTTTGATAAGGTCTTGAAATTTGGAGTCTAATTTTTTAGTTCTTTCCACAGTCTAAACAACACTCTTCTGTCAGAGAAGTAGCTGGCATAAAATTTTTCCCAATCTGTAGGTTGTCTGTTCACTTTGTTGGTGGTTCCTTTTGTTGTCCAGAAGCTTTTTAGTTTGGTGTGATCCCAGTTGTTGACTTAATATTATTTCATGTTCAACCAGAGTTCTGGTCAGAAAGTTTTTACCTAAACCTGTGCCTTCAAATGTTTTACTGATTTTGTCTTTCATGAAATTTAAGTATTTCTGCTCTACTGGTTCTGTCTTTGATCCATTCTGATGTCAGTTTAGTGCATGGTGAGAGATACGAGTCTAGGTTCAATCTTATGAGTGTGGACAGCCAGTTTCCCCAGCACCATTTGTTGAAGAGTCTGTCTTCCCTCCCATGAGGATACTTGACTGCTCTGTCAAATGTAAGATAGCTGACTTTGCCCTGAGTTGTTTCTGAATCTTCTATTCTTTTTCATTGATCCACAAGTCTATTTTTGTCTTAGTATCTTTTCTGCTTGCTGATACAAAATACCCCAAACCTTAATTCAAAAGGGGAAAAAGTTTTTTGGTACGGTTCCTAGAGGTTTCAGTCCATAGCTGACTGGCTGGAAGGTAGGGTGGTATGGCAGAGGGACATCGTAGAGGAGCAGTAGTCTGTTGCAGGCAAGAATACAGCAAAAGCAAACAAGCAACAGGAAAAAAGTTGACAAGTGACAATAGCAGCTTCTTTCTGACCCTTTTATGTTCTATCTAGGCTACATGGTTTAGGGTGGGTGCCAAACCAAACAGTGCACCTATTTAATAATCACAAGGCCTTAATCCCAACATGGCACATTGTAGATCCAGCCACTTTTGAGAAAATCCCAACTATGACTGCATGAGGCTTTGGAGGGTTTTGCAGACACAAGCCATAATAGTGTTTTGTTTTACCAATGCTATACTATTTTTGTCACTATAACTGTAGTATAACTTGAAGCCTGGGATCCCAATACTCTCTGCTTGCTCTTGCAAAATTCCTTTTGCTATCTAGGTCTCTTCTAGCTTGATGAGAATGTTAAGATTGTTTTCTCTAGTTCTGTAAGGAATGCTGTGCTATTGGTAGTTTTCCTGGGATTGTGTTAAATCTATATAACAGTTTTGGAACTGTGACCATTTTGACTATATTAGTTCTGCCTATCAAGGAACAAGGGATATGTCTCCATTTTTTAATATGCACTACAGTCTCTTTTTTCATAGCATTGCCAAGTATTAACATATATATTCTAGTATTTAATGCATATATGTTTATATTATTAACTCTTTGTGCTTACCTGACCCCTTGGTCAATATGTAGTGAGCCATTTTGTCTCTTCTGATCAGTATGGGCTTCAAATCCACTTTCTCTGAAATTAGGATAGCAACTCCTGCTTTTTTCTAGGTTCTTGTTGCATGAAATGCTGTTTTCCATCTCTTGATTGTTTCATCCAACCTTAGTCTGTCGTTACAACACACTCCATCCCAGAACTAAGCTTGCACAGTGGTGTAGTCATCATTGGACAGGATTGACCATTACAGCAGCAGGGACCTCCCTCAAACTCCTCTTAGTCTAGGCTCACCTGCTTGTCCCTCAGGTCCCCTGACCCCACTTTGGCTGACACATTCCATAATCTTCCCAAGCTTCAGGCAAGCAGTGCCGCTCACAGTAGGGCTTGATTATATATATGTATAGTGAGTGCACTGGGAGTCACATGGGGGAACCTGGAGAACCCTGTCCTACCACACGTGCTGCTTTCTGCTTTTCTACTGCCCAAGCCTCCCCAAACCTTCCCAGCTATCCAGATCCATCACTTGGTTTTTAATATATAAGTTTGTTAGGAAATAAATGCATTTTTATATCCTGCATATATTGTTTTTTTTTCTTGATCCATTCTGCCAATCAGTGCTTTTTGATTGGATAATAGAAATTATTCCAATTAAGAATTGTTACTGAGAGGCACTGACTTAACTTTTTTGTTGCACTATTTTTCCTATTAGAAATTTTATTATTTTTTCCCCTGTTGCTTAGCTATTCATCCCACTAGGCAAATTCGTTCTTGACTTATTGGCATTATTGGCTTCATTTTCTCTTTCTAAGATCTCTTTAAGAATTTTTTTTAATGCTGGTATGGAGGTCATTAATTTCATCTTGGCATGCTTTTAATTATGAAAGTACCTTATTTCTCCATAATTTTAAAGGACAGTTTTGGGGGGATGTATTAGTCAGCGTAAGGAATTGTTATGTTTTAGGACTTGGAAGGAAGTATCTCAAGCCCTCCTGGCCTTTAAGGGTTGTGTAGTAAAATCTTCTCCAATTCCAATGCATTTACCTTTGTGACTTTTTGCATTTCATTAACTTTTTAAGATTTTAGGCTTGTGATGGACTTCTGGAACAGTGGGACCTTGGTTCACGAACTTACTTTTTTCCACAATTCTGGTCACAACTATAATCAAGGAACAAATTCTGTGACAAGAGAAGTGGAAAGAATTAAATCCATGAACTGAGGTGCCATAATATATTGTGTTGCGAGGTTCTCTTTTGATCACAGCTCTTTGGGGTTATATATGCCTCACTTATCTGTATATATGCCTCACTTATCTTTATGATTATTTGAAATTTTATGTCATTATTTGTATGAAGAGGTTTTCTATGCCATTTGTATTGTATTCTGATTTTTCTCTTATTCCAATTATTTTTAACTTGTCTTCTTCACATCATCTAGCAGTAATTAGATTCATTTGTCATGTTCTTTTGTTTTTTTCAAGGTGTCTGAATAGTTAGTCTTTGAAGGCATAATTATCTTTTAACTCTGAAAATCTGTCCTGAGCCAGAGATATAGCTCAACCCACATTGCCTACCAAGGAAGTGCAAAGTCATGTATTCAGTTTCCAGAACAGAGGAAG
>PVLA01017296.1:0-17909 GCA_004027455.1 Hydrochoerus hydrochaeris
ACAGAATTTCAGGACCAGTAACACTAGCACTCCTCAGCCTCCCTAGGCCAGAAAGAGCATAAATAAGAGGTACTTCCTGGAATTTGGCAACAGAAAGACTGTGTTTCTATTTTGAAATTTTTTAATAATTCATTTGTAGTTTTTCCCTGTGAACCATCAGCTCATAAAAACATAGGTCTACACAAAGACATGTGCACTACGGCTCATGACAATTTTATTCATGAATCACAAGCTGAAAATGCAAAAATCCATCAACAAATGAATGGATAAACAAGTTGTAGTACATTCAAACAAAGGATACTACTAGCAGTAAAAGGAATGCAACTATTTATATATGCAACAACATAGAGGAATCTCAAACTCTTTCTGAGTAAGAGGTACATAAGTACACAATTGCCATTACATTTACATAAAAATATTAGAAATATAAATCTCATCTACAGGGATAGAGAGAAGATCTGTAATTGCCTGGAGCATGAGATGGAAATTTGGAATTCACTGAGAATAACAAAAAGAAATCTTTCAAAATGATGAAACTGTTCTATACAAGGGGTGACCAAATATATGGTATGTTTAAGTAAAAAATTACAATAAATTCATGTTGTCACTAATCCCCCTGGAGTCTTCCCCCTCACTTTGAACATATATATTCTATCATTCTTGTCATTTTCTTTACCAGTTCTGGAAGTCCTCTTTTGTGAGTGTCTTTATAAGGTGTGATAAAAATATGGAGAATGCTGCTGCTGAGTGCCATACAACAGAAAGGCAAGCTTGCAAAATTGTTTCTGCGTCTGTATGTGCTCATCCACCTAATTCATCATATCTAACACCTTGAAATTTGTGGCTCTTCCCTAAAGTCAAAATGACTATGAATGGTAAACATTATTAATCTATTCAGGACATCAAGATAGCCATAGCAGCACCACTAAGGGTGTTCACAAAAGATGAGTTCCAAAACTTTTCAAGAAAGTGGCAAGGATAATGGGATAAGCATTTAAAAATTTTTTTAAAAATTTTATTTAAAGAGGAAAAAAAGCAAAACAGAAAAAAGAGTAGAAATAATACAGAATTTCAAAGAAAACAATAAGGCATCACTAGTTGCCATCTCAGAAACAATTGTTCATGTTACAAAATTAAAGTACACAAAGTGGACATTCAAACAGTGAGACTGCAAACAGTTCTGTTCAATGATCAACAAAATCTTAGTAATATGGTTATCAATCCTACACACTTAAACATACATGCAGTTATATCCTTTAGAGCACTTTCTTTCACTCTCTTTTTTACAGTAGTGATTATACATTTTGGGTTTTATTACTCCTACAGTTGTTACTACTTTTTACACTAGAGACACAATGTCATATTTATAAATATGAGTCTTACTTATTTCACTTACGAGCATAAATTCAAGTTGTCTCCATTTACCTATGAAGGCCTCAAGATCATCATTTTTTATAGCTGAGTAATATTCCATTGTATAAAATACCTCATCTTTTTCATCCACTCTGCAGTTGATAGTCATTTTGGTTGTTTCCAAGACTTAGCTATTACAAATTGTGCTGCTGTGAAAATAGGTACACATATATCACTGTGACATGACCTTTTCAGTTTTTCTGGGAAAATACCCTGGAGGGGAATAGCTGGGTTGAATAGAACTTCCAACCCTGGTCTTCTGAGGAATCTCCATACTGATTTCCATAGTGGCTGCACCAGTCTACACTCCCACCAACAGTGGAGCAGTGTTCCTTTTTCCCTGAAGCCTCACCAACATTTGTTATCAGTTGATTTCTTGATGGCAGCTATTCTTTTTGGAGTGAGGTAAAATCTCAAAGTTGTTTTAATTTGCATTTTTTGAATGACCAGTAAAGGTGAACATTTCTTCGTGTATTTATTTGCCTTTGGATATCTTCCTCTGAGAACTGTGTGTTGATCTCAGATGTCCATTTTTGGAGAGGGTCTTGAATTTGGGGAGCTTGATGTTTTCAATTCTTTATATGTTCCAGATATAAGTCCTTTGTCTGAGGGGTTGCTGGCTAAAATTCTTTCCCATTCTATGGGTTTTATTTTCACTCTGTTGATGATTTCTTTTGAAGTGCAAAAATGTTTTAGTAACATGGAATCCCAGTTGTTGATTCTTTGAAGTGTTTCCCATGCAGTTTGTGTTTTGTTCATGAATTCTCTGCCCACCCCTATGTCTCCAAGGCTCCCACCTACCTTGCCTTCCAGTAGATTTAGTGTTTCTGTTTTAATATTTATATCTTTGATCGATTTTGACTTTAGTGCATGATGATAGGCATAGATCTAGTCTCAGTCTTTGGCATGTGGAGAGCCAGTTTTTCCAACACCCTTTATTTAAGAGGCTATCCTTCTTCCAGTGAACACGTGTAGCCCCTTTGTCAAATATCAGGTGGCTGTGTGTCTCTGTACTTGTGTTTGCATTTTCTAATCTGTTCCATTTATCTTTAGGTCTATTTCTTTGAGAGTACCATGCTGATTTTATCACTGTGGCTTTGTAGTATAGGTTCAAGTCAGGAATTGAGATGCCTCCTGCCTTGTTTTTGATTCCCAGAATTGCCTTTGTTATTCTAGGTTTGTTCTGTTTCCAAATGCATTTTAGGAGTTTTTTCTCTAAATCTGTGAGTTATGTCAATGGTATTTTGATTGGGATTGCATTAAATCTGTACAACAGTTTTGGGAGTATGGCCATTTCACAATGTTGGTTCTTCCTAGCCAAAAGCAAGGAATATGCTTCCATTTTCTCATATTCTCTTCAATCTCATTTTTTAGCAAAGTATAATTTTCAGTTTATAGGTCTTTTATGTAACTGTACTCTTAAAATAAGTGCATTTTATTGTGTTAAATTGTCTCAATACAGTTGTTTAAACATGGATTTTAATCTCTTTGTAGAGGTTTAATTTTGTTTGTTTACTACTTGCTTGATTTTTAATGCTTCTGTTATAATTTATTTTAAGTCTATATATTTTAACAGTTCCAAACTTTATAATCATTATGATTATTTTTATAGTTATTGATCATTTAGATTATTGCTTTGGTGTTTTTTTCCTTCTTTCCTTCCTTCCTTGTCTTTTCCAGCTTTAGCACTAAAACTGAATTATCTGTGCCTTTTCTTCTTCCAGTGGTTGCTCTCCTCACTGGAACATTAGGTTTTTACTTTTGTTTAACTTCACGTGTTGTTTGTCAAGTAAATATGAAAATAACTCAGGACTTTGGAGTTAAGAATCAGAGAAATGAAGGCTTAAAAACTTTTTTCCTTAAATCTATTGAATATTGTAATATTGTAAAAGAAAGAAGAAACACGTTATTCCATGTGCTCTGGTATTATTGATTATGATTTTTTATGAAACTCTTTGTGACAGTGAACGTTATCTAAAAATTTTGCACTCACAGTGACTGGCATAGTTACTATGAAATAGTAGAAATTTAAAAAAATTTTTTTGAAATTCGCTTTATAGGAATTGTCTTGCCTCCGGAAAATGAAGCCCCAAACATCAGAGTTCAAATGAAATTTTCATTTCAATATTAACCCTTCAATATTAACTGAATAACACAGTATAAATGTCTTCACTATTGCCTTTAATATTTAAGCCTCCCAAATTGTTACCCTTATTTTTCTACTTACAGCCGTCATTTGATTTTTAAAGAGTCACTCCAGTAGCTACTAATTAACTTTGGGGTGTGTGCTGGTTAGTAGGAAGATCCCACAGAAAGAACACACATTGGATAGTGGACTGTCACTGTGGTTAATGGAACAGTGTCATCTCTGAGTAAAGGATGTGGGCAAACACAATTGCTTTTCTCCTTCCAACTTTCAAATTATTTTTTAACTAATAACACACTGTAATGATTACTCAGCCTCAAACTGTTTCAAAGTTTAATAGTATCAGTCCACTGACTTTTGTCCTTCTTCCCTTGTTCAGTTTTGATATTCTGTTTTCCATAAAAAAAACTTTAGAATCAGTTTGTTGATATCAACAAAATAACTTGGTGAGATACCGGTTGGGATTATCTTGAAACTATAGACCAATTTGGGAATTGTGTCTTGATACTATTTTGTCTTCTTATGCATATACATGGAATGTATCTTCATTTATTTATATTTTTATTTCTTTTGTAAGAGTTATATAGATTTTCTTATGTATTTCTTGTGTTTGTTTTGTTAGATATACACTGGTTATTTAATTTCTGGTACTAATATTAAGGGTATTGTGTTTTTAAGGTCAAATTCCAATTGTTTATTACTGGCATATAAGAAAACAATTGATTTATCTGTAATAACCTGTAATAACTTTGCTGCAACTGTTGATAAGTTCCAAGAGAGAAATCTTGTTGATTCCAAGGGATTTGTAAATAGACAATCTTGCCATTGTACCACAAACACTGTTTAATTGCTTATTTCCCAATGTGTGCACCCATTATTCTTTTGCTTTAATGTATCACCAAGAACTTCTTTACAATACTGACTAGGAGAGGTGAGAAAAACAGGCTTAGCTTGGACCTTGTCTTGGCAGGTAAACATCCAGTTTCTCAAAATCGGGTACACATTAGATAGAGGTTTTTACAAGTTTAGAAAAATTCCTTTATTCCTAATTTTCTAAGGGTTTTTAGTTATTTGTTTGATTACTTTTGCCGTGGATAGATGTGATATGATTCATGGGTAGGTGTGATATGATCTGATATGATCGAATTATCATGTTAAACTCTACATTTTTTAGCCTGTTGTGATAGACTATGTTAACAGATTTTCAAATGTTGAGCCAGCATGGCATATGTGGAATAAATGGCACCTAGCTGTAATATACAAATTCCACAATACAAAATTCTTTACTTATGTACAGACATTCAGATTATTGCTTTTTGTATATGAGTTTTAAATTTTGTCGTTGAAGAAATTGGCCCATTTCATCTAGCTCTTCAAATTTATAGAGATAGATTTTTCATAATATTCCTTTAATATAGAGGGAACTAGCATTGATGGCCCCTTTTAAAATTCTAATATGAGTAATTTGTATCTTTGTACTGAGTTAAGTGAGGTAGAAATTTATCACTTATGTTGATATACTTAAAGTACCAGGATTTGGTTTCAGTGATTTCCTGTTTTTGTTCCATCAATTTCTGCTCAAGTTTTGAACTTAATTTGATCTTTCTTTCTAGTTTCCTAAAGTGGATCTCAGATCATTGGTTTTATATATTTCTTTCTTTTCCCCTTCTTTATTTTCTTTTTTTCTTCCTTTCTTTCTGTTATTGTTTTTTCTTTCTTTCTTTTTCTTTTGGTGGTACTGGATAAGGAACTCAGGATCTTGGCACTGAGCCACATCTCTTCCCTTTTCTGTTTTGAGGAGTGGTCTTGCTAAGATTCCAAGTTTTATTGGTTGGGCTTGCATTTGCAATCCTCTTGCCTCAGTCTCTGCAAATGCTAAACTTAATAGTTTGCATTACCAAGCAAAATCTTTTTTAGTTTGCTTACATTTGATACTATAAATATCCCTTAAGGTGCTGCTTTTATTGTATCCCGTGAACTCTGATAAAGTTGTATTTTCATTTTATTTTAAAATATTCTAAATATCTTGTGACGCTTATTTCACCTGTGTTACTTGTGGGAGACAACTGAAGTGACTCCCCTTGAATACAGAACAACTGCTACAACTTTGATTATTTGGAAACTGATTTCCTTATCTTCCTCACAATCCAAAAGGTTATATTTGTAATCACATTGAGACATCATTGGAATCCCGGCAAGTTAAATTCCAGTCTAACACCTCCAATGCAACCCATGGTGAGAGTAAAGACACCAAGACATATTCCATGTGCAGGGCAGCCAAGGGGCCCTAAGTCCAATCCCTGTGAGGATGTACAGACAAAAGCCCTGATCCTAGGCCTGTCCCAGAACTTATTATCTTGTGAAGAAGGGGGTGGCTCAAGGATGAGTGACAGTGGACACCAAGACATATTCCATGTGCAGGGCAGCCAAGGGGCCCTAAGTCCAATCCCTGTGAGGATGTACAGACAAAAGCCCTGATCCTAGGCCTGTCCCAGAACTTATTATCTTGTGAAGAAGGGGGTGGCTCAAGGATGAGTGACAGTGAGGATGGCAGGAATTACATGAGTAACCTGAGCTGGCTAGCCAGGCAGGGAGAAAAGCATCTCTGCAAAATACAGAGATAAATATATTTAGAAGGATCAATTTGCATGATTCAACTAAGGTAGCAACTGAATTGTTTTAGGAGGCTGTTGCTTCAGTTTCTGATATGTAAACTTTTGTGCTCCGGGGAGTCACAGCCTCTTTATCTTGAGGCTCATACCCAGTTGACATTCTTGGTGCTGACTGGCTCTGCCATCCTACTGTACCCATATCTTCTATAGAGAGCACTATGTGGGGAAACAGGAGACTGACTGTTGGCTTTAGACATCACATACCAGCACCTGGCTAGCCTTATTTGCAATGCTTAGAGCCAATTGAAGAGAAAAGGAAATACCATAGCCAGCTCTGTACATATGAGTATAAGAAAGTCTCCATATAATCAAAGTTGTAGCAATTGTTCTACATTCAAGGGGAGTCACTCTGATGACTCCCACATTACTTAAAAATATATTGCTTAATACCAAATATTTTGGGAATTTCCAGCCATCATTCAGGTATTATTATTATTTTTTTTGATATGGTTTTACTCTACAGTTCAGGCTGGCCTTGAATTCACTTTGTAGTCCAGGCTGACCTCAAACTTGCAGTGGTCCTCCTGCCTCAGCCTGTTAAGTGCTACAATCGCAGTCATGAGCCCTCACCCCTAGCTTCTCATTCAGTCTTTGACTTCTAGCTTAATTCCATTGGAATATGAAGAATGCTTTACATAGTTTGGATTCATTTATGTTTTTAAGGTGTGGCTTGTAGCCTAGAATGTAGACCATCGCGGTGAATGCTTTGTGTTCATTTGGAATGAATGTCTACTTTTCTATTGCTGAATGTCATGGTCTGTATGTTAAATCTAGTTGGCTGATAGCACTATCCAGTCCCATGGTGTCCTTGCTGACTTTCTGTCCACTGGATCTGTCAATTATTGACACAGGGTTGTTGAAGTTTTCAAATATAATTGTGGATTCTTCTATTTCTTTTTTCAAGTTTGTCAGTTTTTGCTCCATAGTCTTCCTTACTTCACAGATAAGTGCACAAACTTTAAGAGTTATGTCTTCTTGGAGAGAATTGACCCATTTATCATTATGTAATGGCCTTCTTTATCCCTAGCGGATTTCCTTGCTTTGATATCTACTTTATCTGAGGTCAACACAGCTATTGTAGTATTCTTTTGATGGGTGTTAGTACAGTATGGCCTTTATTCTGTAACTTTTAATCTATGATTTTTTATTTAAAGTGAATTCCTTATAAATTACACATAATCATATCTTTCCAACCCACTGTAATAGTCATTTAATTTATAGTTTTTTCTTTCCAATTTGGATGCCTTTTATTTCTTTTGGTTTTTATTAGTATGTGTTTGCAGTACATGCATTTTTCAGTCATCTTGGGGGATGGGTACATGTACATAATAGATCTTTCTTCCTTTTAAAACCCCCTTTTTCCTCTCCCCTCTTTCTCACTACTCTTTCCCTATTTTCATTTTTATTGATATGATTAAATCTTATGAGATATAATATTTACATCCATTGAGGTTATTAAGTTCCTCCTATACATAACCAATCTCTATTTTACCTATTTCTCCATTTGTTCTGTTGCAGGCAGTTGAGTTAGTTAGAAATAGGCAGTCAAACAGACCTAGGTCCTCAAAGGAGGCAGTGCAAAAGCCCAGATACCTTGCAACTGTGGGAGAGACAGACACCTCCTGCTGTGGGCCAGGCCTCAGACAAACAAATGCATCCATATCCTAAGGACTGATATTCTAAATAGTTCTCTATCACCCTGAGGAAGTCTGGAGTCACCATTCCAAGCCCCTAAGGGGAAGAGTCATGGCTCTCTAAGAATGCCCACTTTCTACATGACTCACTTCCTCGGTTGTCCCCAATTTAATCAGTTTTACCTGAACTATTAATCTTACTGGCTAGCTATAGTTATGTCTCACCTTATTCCCATCTGCCTTGTGAGTTTACAGTTTCATCCATGATTTTACTCTATAAAAGTCCCTAAAAAAGACAGAGTCCTGGGCAACCTGCTCGGGACCCCTTCTATCTCTCTCAGACAGAAGCTTTCTTTCTCTCAATAAATATATTCTACTCTTAACCTCCATTGTTCCTAAACTTCATCCTTCGATTTTAGAGAACATAGTAGGTCCCCTATATCAGTTCCACTTTACCTCTCAATCTGGGTCTCTTGTACCTCTTCCCATTTGAAAGAGATCCATCCCCGTCTCCTCTTGTTTTTCCTCTGCTTGTCTATTTAAACCACTGATGTGTAAACTGATTGTTAATATAGACAGTACATACCAATTCTATTCTCCCCTGTTTTCAACTTATTTTTTTATTGTTTCTTTTTTGTTTTTCCATTGAGGTGTTCTTTCTTTCTTTCTTTATTTCTTTCTTTCTTTCTTTCTTTCTGGGGTTTAGCATGATTTCTGATTCTTTTTTTCTCCTTTTTTACTATGTCAATTATACTTTTTTAAAAAAGCATGTTTATTGGTTACCTTGAGGTTTTCAGTATACATTTGCAACTAACTGAAGATATCTTCTAGACCACTTTGGGGCTAGTGCAATCAATGTATGACAAAGTATTTCCATTTCCTTTCTCCTTTTGCTTATGACATTGCAGTCATTCATTTCATTTCTTGGTAAGTTTTAATCACCAAATATACTGTTACAATTATTTTAAGTAGTTATCTTTTCTATCAACTTGAACAAGGAACAAAATATTTTCTTATACCTTCACTTATACCTTATCTAACACTATTTCTTTGTATATGTATATCTAAGATTCTGACATATATTATTTTTTCTTATTTCTGAAGAATTTATCTGACATTTCTTGTAAGGCAAGACTACTAGTGACAGAGTTCTCCAGTTCTTGATTGTTTGAGAAAATATATATTTTTCTTTCACTTTTGAAAGATAATTTCACTGGGCACATAATTTTTAATTTAATTTTTCTCTTTCAAACTTTAGATATTTTGGGGCTGGAGATAAAGCTCAGCAGCATAAGCAACTGTCTGGCAAATGCAAGGTCCTTAGTTTGATTGCCAGTGTGGTAAAAGAGCTTCAGACATTTTAATCTATTCTCTTTTTGTTTGAATTGTTTCTCCAGAGATGTTTAACAAAATTCATATTCTTTCTGTTGCATGAGTTCCTTAATACAATTCCTCTTCCAGATGTCTTTTAAATTTTCTTTTTCTTTTTGTATTTGCAAGTTTAAAAACTTGGTGTAATTTTGTTTACATTTTTGTTTTTATTTTTCCTGATTCATGCTGTCTGGACTTTCTAAATGTGTAATTTGATATACAGCATTGATTCTGGAAAATTATAAGTGGTTGTTGCTTCAAATGTTTTTCACATGAATTTTCCTTTCCTCTTCTCTTTCTAGATTTTTCATTGAGTATATTTATACTTTATGTAATTTCCCACAGTTTTTATATACCCTCTCTTTATTTTTGTTTTTGCATTTTAATTTTTGAAGTTTCTATTAACATTTCTTCAAGTTCACTGATCTTTAAACAATGTTTTAGTCTTTGTAATTCACACATTGTAACTGTTTATATTTCTGAGGTAGTGTGATATTTCTTTTTAAAAATTATTTTATTTTAAAGATAATAAAACCCAACAAAACAAAACAGGATAAACTGAATCAAAACAAAGCAGAGAAACTGGTAGAGAACTTCAAAGTAGGCAACAGGAAAACAATAACGAGGGTCTGGGGATTTAGCTCAGTGGTATAAGCGTCTGCCTGGCAAGAGCTAGATCATGAGTCCAATCCCTGGTACCCCCCCACCAAAATTAGACTTCTTATACTTTCAGGAGCTGGGGATTTAGCTCATTGGTATAAGCGCCTGCCTGCAAGTGCGAGATCATGAGTTTGATCCCCGGTACCAAAGGAAAAAAAGAAAGAAAGAAAACGATAATGGTTACCATAGTATATCTTGTTATCCTCACAATAATTATCCATTCCATCAGATACAGCAAAATCAAAACAAAACAAAACAAAATAAAACCAATCAAAGCAGAATACTGAATAAAGCAAAACAATCAGAGCAAAACAAAACAGTGAGAACAATATTGGATTTCAAAAATAAGATGGATGGGAATTCCCCATAACTGCTATATTGCCTAATCTCACCCTCCCTATATCTGCTCAGATGCTGGCCCCAGGTCTGCAAAGTCAAACAAACAATATAAACATTCAGTTGCTTTTTGTTCCTCATTTGCTATCAACACAGCCTGTCCTCTGAACAAGCCAGTTGCTTTCAGGGGAATGAGAGAGAGGGTTGGTGATTCTCAGCTCACGTGCCAGCAGGCTTACTGGAGGTGCTGAGTTTTTTCTTCCTGGTCCCAGCATGGTCTACACATCTTACCAGAAAGGCTGGCTAGTTTGCTTGGTGTCAGCTCCTCCCAGTCCCAGCATGGCTGGTTCTCAGGAGGTCCTGTCTGACTTTTCTCTTCTTGGTTCCTGCATGGCCTGGCTGTGTGATATTTCAATACATGCATAAAATGCATAATGGTAAGGTTAAGGTAACTGGCATATCTACTGCCTCACATATCTCATATATTTTGTTGGGTACACACAAAATTCTCTCTATTAGCTACTTGATAATATTTAATTAATTATTGTTAACATGCTATGCTATAAAACATTAGAAATTATACCTATTCATTTTTACTCCCCCTCCATGAAGTGAGTGGTTTGTTATCCACATGTTTTGATCAGAAACCTAAAGTAATCAATCTGCCTGGCCATGGAAGAGAATCTCCAAAAGAATGAACCAAACATTTTTTTCTCATTTGTTTGTTTAAATCCCAACCTATAGTCAGGACAATGGTGGAGAAAAGGCCTGTAGCATATCACATCCTCTCTAGAATCTAGAATCCATACATATGGAAAACAACAAATTAGACAAGAGATAAAGGCGAAAGAGCTTTGGGAATCAAGAAAGATCCAACAGAAAAACTAGAAGTCATAGGGAAATTGGATACACAGAAGATAAAGCAAAGAAGAGAATGAAATAGTCTGGAATGTAAGTCCCAGCTCCTTAGGAAGGGAAAATTCAGGCAAATGGTGGATAAGTAAATATCAGAGACTTGTTATTTACACGTACCAACTACCTATGAAGAAATTAATCATTATATGTTAATACAAAATAAAAACTGGAAAAATACAACCATATATTGCCTAAAAGAGACACATCTCATTCAAGTAGGAGCCCATAGACTAAAAAGGAAGAATGTAAAATCATATTGCATGAAAACAGAGTCTGAAAGCAAGCAGAAACTGGATGTGGTGGTTCACACCTGTAATTTGGGACCTATAGCATTTGGGAGGCTTGGATAGGAGAATTGCCACAAGTTTAAGGCCAATCTGGTCTACATAGTGAGTTCAAGGGCAGCCTAAACTACATAGTGAGACCCTGCCTCAAAAGAAAGAAAGAAAGAAAGAAAGAAAGAAAGAAAAAAGAAAGCAAGAAAGCAAGAAAAAAGAAAGAAAGAAAGAAAGAAAGAAAGAAAGAAAGAAAGAAAGAAAGAAAGAAAAAACAAAGAAAGAAAGATCAGGAATAGCTATCTTATTTTAGGATGCTCAAAATTCAAACCAAAACTGGTCAGAGACAAGGGTTGCCACTACATTCTGGCAGAGGGAACAATTCATCAGAAAGAGATAACAAGTATAGAAAATATTTGCACACCAAGGTTCATAAAGCAAATATTATTGGATATCAGAGGGCAAATAAACACAAACATATCAGACAAAAAATAATGAAGAAATATCAGAATTAATTCACAAGATTGAAAAAATGGACTTAGCAGATACCTACAGAGGATTTTATCCACCAACAAAATACACATTTTTTCCAGAAGCATCTAAAAAATGACAAAATGAAAAAATGCAATCTCAAACATCCAGTCTATCAGGAACAAGGACAGGAAACATTGAAATAGAGGACATTAAAAGTTATACACCTGAAATTTCTGAAAAGATAGCAAGTGAAATAAAGAAACTAATCCATGAGGCTATAGAGGAAATCAGATTAAAAATAATTTCTCACAAAAATAAAGAAATGACAACCTTAATAAAGGAGGTGAGCAGCATAGCTAGAGAAGACATAGATTAAAAAACTACAGGAGCATGGGAAAATGATAGAAACCTTGAATGAAAAATATAGCAAAGAAGCAGAATGCATGCAATAAATTCAAAGAGACATCCAAGAAATAAAAAAATTTTAAGGAAAGCTAGTGAAACCATTTGAATGAAGCTGAGGATCGAATTTTGGACCTTAAGGACAGGATTGCAGCTAGCAATCATGAAAGGAAAAAAACTTAAAAATAACAAGGCAGCATGAAAGAACAACTCAACAGCTTCAAGATGATGCCAAGAGAAAAAATAATATAAGATTGATAGGCATCAATAAAGATGTAGAGGTCAATTCAAATGACATAGAAAAACTATTCACAGAAGTAATAGCAGAAAATTTCCCAAACATGGGAAAAGGATCTGATATGCAGATAAGTGAGGCATATACAATGTCAAACAGTCATAACCAAAATAAATCTACACACAGACATATAATAATTAGGATCCCAGACATGCAGCATAAAAACAGAATACTAAAAGCTGTTAGAGAAAAGACACAAATCACCTATCAAAGAAAGCCCATTAGAATCATGATAGATTTTTCAGCACAAACTCTCAAGTTAAGACAAGCTTGAAGTGAAGTATTTCAAGACCTAAAACAAACAAACATATAAACTAACAAACAAACAAACAACAACTTTCAACCCAGGTTGATGTATCCTGAAAAACTTTCTTTGAAATTTAATAAAGAAATAAGATACTTCCATGACAAAGAACAACTGAGGAGATTCACATCTGCTAAACCAACCCTAGAAATAGTACTGAAAGACATACTAGAGAGAGATAAAGATGACTACAATTCCCAGAACAATAGAAAGAAACCACCAGACAGAGCAAACAATTAAACAAGGGAGAAAATCAGAAAACCAACAGCAGGAAAATAACATGACAAAGTTGAGCCAGTACATATCAGTTAAATCCATCAATGGAAATGGCCTCAATTCACCAATTAAAAGAAATAGATTGACAAAATGGATCAAGAAACAGGATCCCACAATAGACTGTATACGAGAAACACATCTGACTCAAAAGGAAATTCAATTACTTAAAGTCAAAGGATGGAAAACAATATTCCATGCACCAAGAACCCCCCAAAAAAGCAGGGATAACTACTCTGTTTGCAGACAGTGTGAACTTCAAACCAAAAATGATCAAAAGAGATAAAAAAGGTCATTACATACTTGTCAGGGGAATAATTCCAGAGGAAGAGCTAACAATCATAAGCATGTATACCAAATACAGCAGTAATCAAGTATATAAGACAAATACTGGTAGATATAAAAAAACCAAATAAGCAACAACACAATTGTAACAGTGGACTTTAATACCCTATTGCCACAAAGAGATCAGCAAAAAAAAAAAAAAATCAGTAAAAAAATAATGTATCTGAACCAAACCAGAGAACAAATGGATTTAGTAGACATTTACAGATTGTTCCACCCAATCACATCACAATACACATTCTTCTCTGCTGTGCATGGGATGTTCTCCAAAACAGACCAAATATTAGCCCATAAAACACTCTTAAGCAAATGTAAATGGATTGAAATTATCTGATGCATATTATCTGATCATAGTGCACTGAAATTGGAAATTAATGGCAAAAGAAATTGTAAAACCTGCAAAAGTACATGGAAATTAAATAACGACTCCTTGAACCATCAATGGGGTAAATTAAAGAAGAAATTAGGCAATATATGCAATTCATTGAAAATGCAGATACAAGTAGCAAAACCTATGGGACAATGAAAGTGGTTCTAAGAGAAAATATATAGCAAAAAATTCTCACATCAATGAACACTGAATGAGCACAAATAAACAACTTAATGCTACACCTCAAGCTTCTAGAAAATAAGAGCAAGTAATACAAAGAAAAACCTAAGGCCTGATGGATTCATAGTTGAATTCTATAAGAAATAGAGAGAAGATTTAACATTAATAATCCTTAAACTTTTCAATGAAATTGAAAAGGAAGCAATCTTTCCTAACTCATTTCTAGAGGCAAATGTTACTCTGATATCAAAACCAGAGAAAGACCCAACCAAAAAAGAGAACTATAGGCCAATCTCACTAATGAACATTAATGCAAAGACTCTCAAATAGAATGCAGCACATCATCAAGAAGATTGTGCCTCATGATAAAGTGGGATTTGTTCCAAGAATGTGGAGTTGGTTTGACATATGCAAATCAATAAATGTAATACACCACATCAACAGAGCCAAAAACATAAATCACATGATCATCTCAAGAGATGCAGAAAAAGTATTCAATAAAGCCCAACATTTGTTATTGCTAAAAACCCTTCAGAAACTCAGAATACACAGTGTCTACCTCATTCTGATAAAGACCATCTATGACAAACCAACAGCCAACATTATACTAAATGGACAAAAACTGAAAGCGTTCACTTTAAACTCAGGAACAAGATGTCCACTATCGTCACACCTATTCAATATAGTTATGGAAATATTAGCCAGGGCAATTGGATAAGAGAGAGAAATAAAAGTAATAAGGATAGGAAACGAAGAAGTTAAATTAACACTATTTGCAGATGACATGATACTCTATATAGAAGACCCAAAAAACTCCATTAAAAGACTACTAGAGGTAACAAACAAACTCAGCAGTGTATCTGGATACAAAGTCAACACTCAATCAATAACAGTCCCGTACACAAACAAAAAACTCACTGAGAGAGAAATTATGGAAATATCACCTTTCACAATGCTATCAAATAAATGAAATACTTAGGAATCAACTTAACTAAAAATGTAAAATACCTATATAGTGAAAATTATGCTACACTAAAAGGAGATTGAAGAAGATATTAGAAAATGGAAGGATATTCCTTGTTCTTGATTAGGAAGAACCAATATTGTGAAAATGGCCATACTCCCAAAACTGTTGTACAAATTTAATGCAATCCGAATCAAAAAACCATTAACATACTTTATAGATCTAGAGAAAACACTCCTAAAATTAATTTGGAAACAGAAGAAATCTAAAATAACAAAGGCAATTCTGGGAAACAAAGGCAACCAAGGAGGCATCTCAATTCCTGACTTGAAATTATACTACAAAGCTACAGTAATAAAAAATCAGCATGGTACTGGCAAAGAAATAGACCTGAGTATCAATGGAACAGATTAGAAGATGCAAACACAAGTACAAAGACACATAGCCACCTGATATTTGATGAAGGGGCTAAACATGTTCACTGGAAGAAGGATAGCCTCTTTAATAAATGGTGTTGGAAAAATTGGCTCTCTACATGCCAAAGACTGAAGCTAGATCCAAATCTATCACCATGCACTAAAGTAAGGTCAAAATGGATCAAAGATCTAAATATTAAAACAGACACCCTAAATCTACTAGAAGACAAGGTAGGTAGAAGTCTTGGAGACAAAGGTGTAGGCAGAGAGTTCGTGAACAAAATGCCAACTGCACGGGAAACACTTCAAAGAATCAACAACTGGGGTTCCATATTACTAAAAAGTTTTTGCATTTCAAAAGAAATCAGCAACAAAATGAAAAGAAAATCCACAGAATGGGAAAGAATTTTAGCCAGCAACCACTCAGACAAAGGACTTATATCCAGCAAATATGAAGGACTGAAAAACATCAAGTGCCCCAAGTTCAAAGAACCTCTCCAAAAATGGGCATCTGAGATGAACACACAGTTCTTAGATGAAGATATACAAATGGCAAATAAATGCATCAATAAATGTTCACCATCACTGGTCATTCGAGAAATGCAAATTAAAACAACTTTAAGATTTCACCACACTCTGGAAAGAATAGCTGCTATCAGGAAATCAACTGATAGCAATTGTTGGGAAGTATGTGGGGAAAAAGGAACACTGCTCCACTGTTGGTGGGAGTGTAGACTGGTGCAGCCACTATGGAAATCAGTATGGAGATTTCTCAAAAGACCAGGATTGGAAGTTCTACTCAACTCAGCTATTCCCCTCCAGGGTATTTTCCCAGAAAAACTGAAAAGGTCATGTCACAGTGATATATGTGTACCTATTTTCACAGCAGCACAATTTGTAATAGCTAAGTCTTGGAAACAACCAAAATGACTATCAACTGCAGAGTGGATGAAAAAGATGAGGTATTTTATACAATGGAATATTACTCAGCTATAAAAAATGATGATCTTGAGGCCTTCATAGGTAAATGGAGACAACTTGAATCTATGCTCGTAAGTGAAATAAGTAAGAATCATATTTATAAATAAGATATTGTGTCTCTAGTGTAAAAAGTAGTAACAACTGTAGGAGTAATAAAACCCAAAATGTATAATCACTACTGTAAAAAAGAGAGTGAAAGAAAGTGTTCTAAAGGATATAACTGCATGTATGTTTAAGTGTGTAGGATTGATAACCATATTACTAAGTTTTTGTTGATCATTGAACAGAACTGTTTTCAGTCTCACTGTTTGAATATCCACTTTGTATGCTTTAATTTTGTAACATGAACAACTATTTCTAAGATGGCAATATGTAGTTTATCAACTAGTGATGTCTTATTGTTTTTTTTGAAATCCTGTATTATTTCTACTCTTTTTTCTGTTTTGCTTTTTTCCTCTTTAAGTAAAATTTTTAAAAAATTTTTAAAATGCTTATCCCATTATCCTTGCCACTTTCTAGAGGAGCTTTGGAATTCATCTTTTGTGAACACCCTTAGTGGTGCTGCTATGGCTATCTTGATGTCCTGAATAGATTAATAATGTTTACCATTCATAGTCATTTTGACTTTAGGGAAGAGCCACAAATTTCAAGGTGTTAGATATGATGAATTAGGTGGATGAGCACATACAGATGCAGAAACAATTTTGCAAGCTTGCCTTTCTGTTGTATGGTACTCAGCAGCAGCATTCTCCATATTTTTTATCACACCTTATAAAGATACTCACAAAAGAGGATTTCCAAAACTGTTAAAGAAACTGACAAGAATGATAGGATATGTATGTTCAAAGTGAGGGGGAAGACTCCAGGGGGGTTAGTGACAATGTGACTTTTATTTTAATTTTTTACTTAAACATACCATATATTTGGTCACCCCTTGTATAGAACAGTTTCATCATTTTGAAAGATTTCTTTTTGTTATTCTCAGTGAATTCCAAATTTCCATCTCATGCTCCAGGCAATTACAGATCTTCTCTCTATCCCTGTAGATGAGATTTATATTTCTAATATTTTTATGTAAATGTAATGGCAATTGTGTACTTATGTACCTCTTACTCAGAAAGAGTTTGAGATTCCTCTGTGTTGTTGCATATATAAATAGTTGCATTCCTTTTACTGCTAGTAGTATCCTTTGTTTGAATGTACTACAACTTGTTTATCCATTCATTTGTTGATGGATTTTTGCATTTTCAGCTTGTGATTCATGAATAAAATTGTCATGAGCCATAGTGCACATGTCTTTGTGTAGACCTATGTTTTTATGAGCTGATGGTTCACAGGGAAAAACTACAAATGAATTATTAAAAAATTTCAAAATAGAAACACAGTCTTTCTGTTGCCAAATTCCAGGAAGTACCTCTTATTTATGCTCTTTCTGGCCTAGGGAGGCTGAGGAGTGCTAGTGTTACTGGTCCTGAAATTCTGT
>PVLA01017297.1:5662-17942 GCA_004027455.1 Hydrochoerus hydrochaeris
CCTTTGTAATTCACCTGTATGTATTCCTGCTTCTTTGTTCACATTTCTTATTCTTAAATTGTAGATTCTCTTGTCATCTTCTAGCCTTTGTATTGTTACTGCCTGTTTCCTTGTTATTTTTAAGAGATCTTTCCTTTCATCATCACACACTGCCAACTTGTCTTCAAGTTTTGATAGTCTATCCTTAGTTTCTTTTAAGTCATTTTGCCAGCTTTCAATGGAGTTTTTAATTTCCTGATAGTATCTTTGAATCTGCTTCATGTATTCTATATTTTCTTTATATTCTTTATTGAACGTTTCTCTCCTTTTCTGTGTTCCTCCCTTCTTCCAACTGTATCATCCTGAGAGATGCTTCCTGAGAGCATTTCTTTTATTACTCTACTCATATCCTGCTTTACCTGATTTAATATTTCAGCTTTGAGCTCGTCTACAAGGTCCCAAAGATATCTCTTAATGTCCATTGAAGCCATGTCTGATGCATGTTTGCCGCCCTCAGTTACCCTTGTTTTTCCTTTTCCTGGTTCAGTGTTCTCAGGGTTCTGGGCTGGGGGCCTCCTCCCACCTCTCTCTCCTGTCATGGCCCTACAATGTAGGTCCCAGCCCCCTTCCCTGTTGGCCACGTTTCTTCCAAAGCACACTGGTGAGGGACCTCTGCCCTCTCCTGCCTGCTCTTGTCACTGAGGTGTAAGCAGGCTGCATATGCCTGCCCCTCCCCACTGGGCCAGCCAAACTTCAGGGGCCTTTCACCCAGTTAGTGAGTGCTAGGCACAGTGAATCAATTTGGGATGACTCACTGGGTCCTGGCCAGGGGCACAGCCCAGTCCAAGCAAATCCCATGAATCTGCTCTGGGGATGGAGCAACCAACTGAAGTCACTGTCACTCCCAGTTCAGGCTCCTCCTGCCTGATTTCAACATGTTGCCCATTTGGTCACACCCTTCCTGTGGGGTGGTCTCATTCCCAGCACTGACTGTGGATTAATGAAAGTCCCTTTGCTGGCTCCACTCTCCGTTGGGCTCACCAAACCCTGACCTCAGCGCTGAAGTTCTTCCTGCGAGTGGTGGCAGGAATGAGTCTGGGCAGCTCTGATGACCGGTGCAGATCCAAGCTGGTGCACACTTGCTGGGTCACCATGAAAACTCTGTGTCCCGCAATCTTCAGCTGTCTCAGTTGTAGTCCTGAAGTATTTGATGAGCTTTTTTATGTTTTTATTTCTTCCTATGTCAAGAGGATCCGTTTCCCCCTGTCTGGGTCTCTCCAGGGTGCTTTATTTTGGCGTATGAGTTGTTTCTCCTGGGAGGCTCTGTATTTTGTTGCTCACTGATCAGCCATCTTGTCTTCTCTCATCATGATCTACTAGGATTCATCACAGTGAGGCATGGATGGTCCATTCTCACAGTCATTCATCTTCAAGCCACACTTCTCTCGTTTCTTTCTGCCATTTCCCCAAGAAGGCACATCTGTCCATCAAGGCCCATAACCTGAGTTGTCCCACAGGCCCCAACCACCCCGGAAGTAGTTACCTTTCTAGGTTCTTGTTGGATTGTTGAGCAGATCTGTTTGCACTCTCACTGCTTTAGTGCCCACTTTGTGTGCTTTAATTCTGTAACTTGAATAACTATTTCTAAAAGAACAATATGTAATGTATCAACTAGTGATTTCTTAATGTTTGTCTTCTTTTCTTGAAATTCTGTAATATTTCTACTTTTTTCCTGTTTTTTTTTCTCTTTAAATTAAAAAAAAAAGCTGCTTGCTTACTCTGGCTGGATGACAGTCATTTTGCTGACCATTGATGTGTGCATCCCTTTATTTTACCTTTGCTTGCAGAACCCCTACAAAAGATGTTGCATTTTTATACAATGGAGTATTACTCAGCTATAAAGAAGTCTAGAATTGAGGCTTTTATAGGTAAATGGATACAACTTGAGACCATACTCATAAGTAAAATAAATCAAACTCACATGTGTAAATATCATATTATCTCCATAATGTAAAAAAACTGAAAAAGTAATAAGGTCTGAAATGTACAATAGATATTGTGAAAATGAAAGGGAAAGAAAGTACTTAAAACAAGAAAACAACTGGGATAGGGGAAAGAGGAAAAAAAAGAAGGGAAAATAGATGTATATATTTTGTGAATATGTGTGTATATATATGTATATATATTTACAAGATAGATAATTATACTACTAATCTCTGTAAGTTCACTGAAGCTTGTGTTTTCATGGTTTGATAATTTGATTTTTTTTCATGCTTAAATGTTGTAATATGACCAATTGCTTTTAAGATAACAATATGTGGGGAGCAAAAAAGATGGCAGATTCATAGGTAGCACGATAGAGCCCTCTCTGAGAAAAACAACTCTGATGCTAGAATTTAACACCATGGAGAAGACCAGATGAAAAGAGAGTAATTCTCACAACCCAGGAAGAAACTGAGGAAAAAAAAAAAGAAAGAGAAAAAAAGGGGAAAAAAGCATGGATGGCAGGCTGGAGCTGGGCACACTCCTGTTGGACCCAGTCCCACGCTATGCTGGGTGTGTCTTAGAGTTGGGCGACTCATGATCGAGCTGGGGTCATGGCCTGCTGAGATCAGGGGTTGGTGAGCCCGAGACCCTTGGCAGGAGGAGGTGCCATGACAGGGAGCAGAACTGGCGGGCAAGCTGCACTGACCTGTGGTGAGTGCTGGGAACTGGGTCCCGCAGAGCAGGATGAGCAGCTAAATGACATATTGGAGTTGGGCAGGACAGGCAACTGCAGTGGCATCAGTCAGCTGCTCCTGGCCCAAAGCAGACTAGTGGGATCTGCTTGGGCTGGGCCACACCCCTGGTTGGGACCCAATAACCATGACAAAACTGTCCAGAACCCATGACATCCACAGGGCACAGACTAATGTGCTGAAGGCACTCACTGGTTGACTGTCTTAGAGGAGAGGGGCCAGCCCACATCTCCCCTGCATGTACCTCACAGATCAACAGCAAACTGGAGAAGGCAGCAATCCCCTAGCCAATATGCTTCAGAAAAACCATAAGCAATACAGAAAGGACCTGAGACCTCCATCATACACCTGTCTGAAACAAACCAGAAACATGATAAGAGAAAGAAACAAGAAAAAGCCTCCAGCCACTGACCCAGGGAAAATAAATCCAGGAGAGGTAAATACAGAAGAGATCAAGTGCAGCAAATGTGCAATATTGGACATGGCCTCAATGGAAATAAAGAAATACTTCCATGACCTCATTGATGAACTTAAATCTGAAATTCTGACTCAAGTGAAGCAAGATATAAGAAGATTAATAAAAGAAATGCTAAGTACTTCTCAAGAAGACACAGATGGAAGAATGGAGGAACCCAGAAAAAGGAGAGAAACTTCTGATGAAGAATATAAACAAAATCTAGAATACATGAAACAGATCTAAAGAGAATACCAGGAAATTAAAATCTCCATTGAAAGCTGGCAAAACTTAACAGAAACTAAAGACAGACTTTCAAAACTTGAAGATAGATTTATAATGTGTGATTGCATAAGGAAAGACCTCTTAAAAATAACAAGGAACCAGGAAGTAACAAACAATGACTAGAAGATGACAAGAGGATCTATAACTTAAGAATAAAAAATGTGAGCAAAGAAGCAGGGGAAAATACAAGTGAAATAAAAAGGCAATTCATAGAAATAATTAAGTAAAACTTACCAAGCATAGGAAAAGGAAATGATATTCAGATATATGAGGCATACAGAACTCCAGCCAGCTACAACCCAAACAGATCTACACCCAGGCATATAATAATCAGGATCCCAGAAATTCATCACAAGAACAGAATATTAAAAGTGGTCAGAGCAAAGAAACAGATCACCTATAAAGGAAAACTCACCAAAATCGCAACAGACTTGTTGACACAATCAAATCAAGAAGAGCTTGGAATGAAGTCCTGAAAGAAAATAACCTCCAACCCAGATTGATGTACCCTGAAAAACTATCACTTAAAATTAATGGAGAAATAAGATGTTTCCATGACAAAGAGGAACTGGGGGAGTTTGTTACCACCAATCCAACCCTACAAAAAATACTGAAGGACATTCTAGAGAGAGAGAAGAAAATCACTAGGATTCCAGGAACAATTGCAGAAAGACCTCAATGAAAGGGGCAGACAATGGAATGAAGGAGAAAAGTGAACAACAATGACAGAAAAATAGCAGAGCAGAAACGAGGCAGAGAAGATTGGCTATAATCTCTAACACAGATGGCCTGGATACACTAACAAAAAGAAACACAGGTAGAGTAGATCAGGAAATAGGGTCCGTCGAGATGCTTTGAATAGGAAATACAATCAACCTGAAAGAGGGTTAATGAACCAAAAGTCAAAGCTGAGAAAACAATGCTCTATGTGACAGGGAACCAGAGAGAAATAGGGACAGCTCATCCAGTAGCTGTAGATAGGTTGGAAACTCATAAGACTTTTGTGCAGTGGAGAACTACTCAGCTATAAGGAAGGAAAACCTTGAGGCTTTAGTAAGTAAAGGAATACAGCTCATGATCAAGCTCAGGGGTAAAAAGGTTCAGAATCACTTAGGTAAATAGCGGGTTGCCCCCCTAATCTAAAAACTAAAGGAGTTAGTGGAACCCGAAATGTACAAAGCACCCTGAGAAAGTGAAAGGGGAGGAACTGTCTAAAAAAGTAAGGCAGAGGACATTATTAATAGTGTATCAGGATTTAAAAGCCACGTTATTCTTATCACTCTGTTTAATTTGATTTTATTCAGTTTCAGTCTGTCTACTTGTACTAGATTTGAAAGCACAGACAGATACCCCAAAAATAGCAGGATATACTATGGTAACTATCCTTAACTTCCTATTAACTTAAACTGAAGCCCTGTATTACACTGTCTTACTATGATTGATCTTATTTGAATCTGGTTTGTTAGATAGCTGTTTTATCTTGACTGATTTTATTTGAATCTGGTATGCTTGATAGTATCAAGTCTGAGCGTAGAGGCAACTACTCTGAAGATGACAAGATTCAATAGGATACCCATTCTGATTTGATCATTAACTGCTTTTGAAGTCCTATAATGTCTCCAATGTTTTGTTTTTCTTAATATTGCTATGTGCTGCTGTGTTCAATTATACTATGCTTGATGATATAGATAATTCTATTGAAAATAACAAGAGACATCATGGTAACTACTGTAGATCACCTAGTATTGTGGTTTTATATGTCTTTTTCATTTTGTGTTTTTCTAGGAATTTGTTTTGTTGTCTTGTTTTGATTTGTTTTTCCCTTTAATACAGAAAAGATAGGTATACATGTAGAGACTCATGCATGTGTAGAACTTCTAAACAGTTTATGAGATTTGATTATAGTTATTGTAAAAAAGAGAGGAAAAGAAAGTATTCTAAAGGATATAACTGCAAGTATTTTTAAGTGTGTAAGATCGATTACCATATTACTAAGTTTTTGTTGGATAGATGAATAGAACTGTTTGCAATCTCACTGTTTAAGTGTCCACTTTGTATGCTTTACTTATGTAACTTGAACAACTGCTCCTAAGAGGAAAATATGTAATTATCAATTAGTGATTTCTTACTGGTTTTTTTTTGGAAATTATGTATTATTTCTACCTTCTTTCTGTTTTATTTTTTTCTTTAAATTAAAAAAAGATAACAATATGTAATATATTGTGTTATTTTCTACTTTTTTTGAAATTCAGTATCATTTTTATCCTTTTTTGTTTTGTTTTTAAAATAAAAAAATTTTAAAAAGAGATGTTTAAATGCAAATGAGATTTGAAAAATTGGAAAAATACATGTAAAAGTTCATGTAAAATGTAAAGTTGAGTGTTGTTGTGTGCAGCTGGACCTAAATACAGCTGATGGATGCTCTGGTTTGGGTATCACTGGAGTGTGTCCATGAAGGTTCACATGCTGGGGGCCTGGTCCTGTGTGGTGGTGCTGAGGTGGAGGAACTTTTAAGAGGGAGGTAATTAGGCCACAGTGGATTACTCCTGGAGTTCTCACTCTTGAAGAGCTAAATTACTACCGCAAGGGCAGACTGTTAAAAAGGACGCCTCACCCCCAGTGTACTTAGCCTGTTTTCTACCCAGCCATGTTGTGATGCATTCAGCGGATCTTCACTAAGATGGCAGCATGCTGTTTAGACCCTCCAGCCAACAGAACTGTGAGCCAAATAAACTTCTTCACTTTGTAAGTTGCTTGGCCTCAGGTATTTTGTTCTAAGACAAAATGAGCTAAGAGAGTTATGAAGCCCGAGTCATCTTGTCTGTGAGGAAGTACCAACCAACCCCATGCTTCTCCATCTCCAGCATGGCTAGGAATACTCTAAGGGTTTTGGAAAAATAAAGATGCTGATTTAGCAGGTCTGTGTTGAGCCTGGGATTCTGCATTTCTCACAGGTCCTTTCATGAGGTCACTACCTTTTGGTTCCTATTGGCCCTGGGAGAACATTTTAAGAAGTAAGGATGGAAACAGAGAGGAAGTGCTGTAGGTGAGTCCTGTCTATCTCAGGTATAATTTAGAACAAATAAATTTATTTAGGTTCCTAAAGGTAACATGGCTAGGTAACACAAAGGTGAGAAAACGTCACCAGCAAAAAAAATTCTGGGAACAGAAAGTGCTCTATGTGACACAATTGTCCTTTGAATAACATCTTAAGGTTGCCTGGGCGGTGACATGGAGAGAAAAGAGATTGCGCATTCAGTCTAGGATAAGGAGGAACAGGTCAAGATCAAGGGTAGGTGGATAGGCATCTGGAAATCCCCCAGAAAGGTGTTTGCCACTGCCGCCAGGGGGCGCGCCTCCACAGTCTTTCCCTGCCTGCAACCGAGTTGTTCAATCCTGGACAGCGGGCACCTGCCAGGGGACTTGAGGTCAGGAAATGCGCCAGCGCCGCAGGAGGGGTGCGTGCAATCCCCTCTGGTCCCACTAGTGATGAGGACTTATTCCTTGGGTCCTTCCACCAGACAGCTGAGCTGGGCTGAACTAGCTCCGATGTGATGTGTTTGCTGGAAGGCTGTTTCTCAGGAAGATGTAGGGGACCAGCCTTTCCTTTGAAAGTTTTGTACTTTCAAAATCCATCCTTGCTGCAAACGTCCTACCGGAGAAGGGTGATCAACTGTTGCTCCCATCATCTTCGAGGAGACTGAGGTACAGGGAGAAGGGACCACGGCTGAGACCTGTGACCAGATGAGCTAAATCCAAGCTCCTGCTTCAGGCAGCTCGGCTGAGCCCTGGGAACGGAGCCTCGGCATACAGCACCCTGGAGCTGATCAGCTCAGTGGCCGAGGTCGCCCCACAGCACCCTCCCCGGCAAGGCAGCTCCTCCGCAGCACTGCGCATGTCAGACTCCTCGCCGAAGTCTTTATATTTTAAGCTGAAAAGTGTCAGTGAGGACAAAAATAATTTCAAATACTATAATAGAGAATTAGATAAAAAGTGGAACCCCCTCCTTATCTCTCACTCTCTACTGAAGTCCTACAATCCCACCTCCAGGAGAACCATTGCTAACCATTTTTAAAGCCTAAGAGGAAAAAAACTAAGTATTTTTGTAATCTGAGGAATTTGTTCATTCTATCAGGATCATATATATGGGCAAGAGAGAGTGTGAGGGTGAGAGACCCTGTCTCAGACAAAAACAAAAATAAAAACAAAAGTACTCACGCAAAACAAGAGATGGAGAAATAGCTAGGGTGTATTGTATCTCTGTATTTCTTTTTTTTAAAGAGTAGAATATATTTATTGAGAGAAAGCTTCTGCCTGAAGAGAGACAGAAGGGGGTCCCGAGCGGGTTGCCCCCTGTATTTCTTTAAAACACCCAAAACAAGTCTGCTGAAAATACTGACAAATGGTGTTACCTTCCCTTTTTAGATGGCTTCCCCCAGCCCCAGAATTCACCTGAAACACGTGCCCACCTGCTCCTTCCTCAAGCACCACGGCTCTCCAGCTTTCACATGGAAGACTCCCTGGGAGTGGCCAATAGCACGGCCTGGTGGCCTCCTGGTCCAGCTGCTTGGTGGGGCTGGCATTGCTGCAGGTGCCTTTCATGCCCACCAGCACCATCGGGGCTGGTGTGCACCTTTCCGGATAGGACCTGCTCTACTTTCCACTCTGTCACAAGACAAAGGGGTGGATGTCCAGAATAGGGATTGAACTGCCTCTTTCTGTTACAGGCTGCACAGACATTTTGGGATGTCATGGAGAGTCCAGCTTGTCCAAAGTTTGTCAGCGACCCTGTCTTCCCACAGTCTTGCCCTGGCCTCTCCTTAATTGGGGAACCCGTTTTGTGGAGCAGCTCAGGACTATTTCAGTTTCAGCTGGAGTTCCTTCTAAAACAGGCCAGTCTGTGGGATCATTCATGTGTCTCTGATCTAGATGCAATGGTTTGATTATTCTTGGCTTACACTAAACTTGGAAGAGAACTGAAGCATCAGGTAGAAAGCAACATCCACATACACAGAATGAGCAAGAATAATCCCAGCTGCATGTACTGGTGCACATGCGCTGAGCCAAAGCAGTCACCACCTACCTGCAGACCAAAGGCAGGCAACCACCACTTAGCACCAGAGGCCAGGGAAGTCAGGTGGAGAGATTACTGCCTGGGAGGGGCTGGTGTGAGGAGATGTGGGTGGGGTGAGCAGCAAATCTTCTGTGCCCTGACATGGAACTTACTTGGTAGGGTGCCTACACATCCACAAAGTCACTGAGCTGAGTGTGAACTTACACTGTGTGTTGTGCCCTCTGCATATTATACCTCAGCAAATTTATTAGAAAGTAGCTGGGAATGTGACAATAGTCACTTGGAAAAAAAATCTATCATGTTTGCTCAGAGAGTCAAAAAACACCAAACAAATGTACACAGCTGGGCAGAAGAAAATTAAAGTCTGGGCATGACTATCAAATGAGCGGTTCCTTTGAACTGCAGTTGTACCCCGCATACCTAAACTAACTTGGGTCCCTCCTGTCTTCATCGTGCTTTCAAAGGTTCAAGATGGGCAGTGTGGACTCACTGCAGAGCAGGGACTGGCTTTTTGTCCTGTAAAATGCCACCCTGGCAGGAGTGTTGGCAACAATAATCTCATGGGGTCCTAGGGAAAGCAGGGTTTGTGCAGATCTCTGTAAGGGTGCATGTGTCAGGGCCTCGCCTGGAGGTGACAGAGCACCCATCGATACCATTTATGTGACAACTTCCTAAGACCAGGTTGGGGTTCCATGATGACTGGAGGCCTGGCCATGCAAGGGCCACAGCATGCATGGTCTGTTCCAGGAATGGGTCATGGAAGGATGACTCTGTGTCCTCCCACCTGCCAGGGTCACTCTTCCCATGCCTAGCGGCTTCTGTGGACATCTGTGGCCTGTATTTGATTGATCTCATCTCCTTGTTTGTCTTAGGGAGCAGCCATGGTAGGCAAGTGGCTTCTGGAATTTTCTAGTCCTCTCCTCTGTCCCCTTCTAAACTAGTGGCTCATCTATGTGACATGCTGGCAGCATTTGGTGTTAGGGCGACACAACCTGGCTTTGTCATGGAAACTGCCCTCAGGTCTGGGCATCATGGGTGAGGCAGGCAGATGAGCTGTGAAGGTTGAGGGGCAGTGAGGGGAGGGCCTACTGGCTGGTGCTGGGCAGCTCGGCCAGCTCTGAGTCAAGAGAAGGTGGTCACTGGACCCCTTCCGATTTTTGTTCCAAAGGCAGGGCTGGGAAAAAGAGCAACGAGGCTTATGTCCCACATCAAGTCCCATGCCGCCTGTACAGGAGATGGAAACTAGCGAGCCGGTGCCCTGCGAACACCCCTGTGTCATTCCTGGAAGGCTGAAGGGACCTCATGGCAGGGAAGATGTCATTCTCAGACTTTCTCTGATCCTTGCTGGAGCCTCAAATTATCTCCTTAAGGGCAGCTGCACAAATGGGGACCAAATGCACACAGTAGGAGGAATAAAAGGCAATGGGTGCCCCAGGACCCACGAAGATCCGGAGAGGGGATGTTCACCACTCGTCCTTTGCCCTGGCTCCTGCTTCCTGTTTCTGAAACCCAGACTCCAGCAGAACTCCCAGGGCAGGGGGTGACAGAGGCATAGCTTCCATTGGAAGAGGAGCCCCTTGGGGCTGATCCCCGCTCCTCCAGGGCCCATGGTCCTCCACCTGGCCCTGAGCTGATGGGGGTGCTACAGATTCCTGCAGAGGTGCCATGGTGTGGGGTGAGAGGCTGTGTGCTGTCAGGCTGGGGACCTTTCCTCTCTGGGTGTGGGAGGGATCCTTGTCCTTCTCCTGCAGTACCTCCCGTTGCTATCTGAGGCGCCTCTCTCCCATCCACAGGCACGTTCTCCCTCTCCCACGGAACTGTGGGTGCTTCTGGGTGCTCCCCATCATCCCCACCCACCACCAGCCCCTGTGTCTGTGGCACTTTCCCCTCTGAGCCAGAGGAGTTCATCCCCTAACTCAATTAGTTCCAGGTTCTCCCCCTCGCCTTTTACTTTTCCGTTTCCACTAGGAAACGCCGCTGCAGTGCCTTTCTCGGTGACTTGATTTGCTCCGAGCTTCTCTGTCTGCTTTTCTGTGTCTCTGGCTGCCTGGTGGAAATGACACCACAGGACAATCCCCACAGTGCTGCAGCCTGGATGCCATCTGTGCATGAGCCCTCCTTGGTGCCGTGTGACCCTAAGTGAAGGGATGCCACCCAGGCACGGGCAGAAGAGGCTCTGCATGTCCTGAAGCATAGGAGTCAAGTGTGACACACACAAGAAGCAAGTCCTTCACTCTCGCCAGGTAGAATGGGAAAGGGGCCACCGGCCTGGCCCCACTGTCCCCCAGATGCTGTCCAGGACATCTGGGAGGCTGCAGGCCAGGTCACCCACCATGAGCACCCATTTGGACGCTAGGCCTGGGAAACCTGTACAGAGATTGCCTCCTCTCTTCACTCCCTAGAGCCCGGGAGGCAGATTTCCGGTCTGATTAGATTCCCTCTGATCACCAGGAACCTGGGTTCCTTTTTGAACCTTAGTTTTTAGCCCCACCACAAAAGCTCCTCATGGCTGTACTTGTCATTCAGTCACCAGCCTGAGAGGGGCAGCCGGTAGGCCAGGGAAGCCTAGGCAGGACAGTGCCTGGAGGACAGAGCACCTTCCTGGGGGAAGACTTGGGAGAGGCATCCACCCTCAGGGTCAGTGAAAGCAGAAAGATTGGGAACCGGGAAGTGGGGGCCCGGGCTCTAATCTTCGGGTGGACAGGCGGTACTCTGCCCAAGTTGGCTATGGACCCTCAGGCCATCTCTCCTAGGGACTGTTCAGCAGCCACTGCCCTCAACCACAGCCCTGGATTGGGTCCAGCACATCAGGGTGCCAAGTGTGAGTCTGGGCCAGAGGGAGAGCCAGGACACCCCTGGAGAGCCAATAGGCTGGCGCGCACGGGGATCCCCACAAGGGGGCAGAGGGGAACCCCGAAGGCCTGCCTGAGGACGCCTGCCAGGCAGCTAAGGGCACCGAGTGTGTGTGTGGGGGGCGCAACCTGGTGGGGGGCAGGGGTGTACTCAGGGCTGCGGGTGCGAGGGGGCTAAAGAGACCCTCAGTTTCTCCCAAAGTTTCAGGCGAGTCCTTCTCGGTGGACATCTGGCTCCCGTGCTGGCTCGTGCGCGTCCCGAGTGGACCCCCCTGCACCGCCCCCACCTCCGCCACGAGAGGCCTGCGGGATTCCGCGCAGGGCCGCGTGCCGGGCACTGCCCCCAGCCCGTGCGCCCCTCGCTGCCCACCGGGCGCGAGCAGCCGCGCTCGCCCTCGCTCCTGTCGCTCGGCGTTTGATGCCGGGTGTTCCCGGCCCCGCGCGATGACTGGAGAAGGCGGGAGGTCCCGCGCCTCGCTCCTGCACCCCGCGAGGCCGGAGCCTCTTGTCGGTCCGCCTGCTCCTCCCGCGCCTCCGTCTCCTCCCGCCGCCGCCCCGGCCGAGCGCGGGCACTGAGCGTGGGAGCCATGGCGTGCGCGGAGGCGGCGCGGGACCCCGGGCGCAGGGAGGCGGCGACGCGGGCGCGCGGCGAGCGGGAGGCGGAGGCGAAGGCGGAGAAGGCGGAGGAGGGCGGGGAGGAGGCACCGGGCGGCGGCGACGGCGAGGGCGACGGCCGCGAGCAGGGCGCGCCGGGGGAGGCGGCGGCGGCCGGGAGGGCGCGCGGCGAGGACGAGGACGCGCGGGTGCCGCGCACAGGGCTGCCTTGCGCCGCCGTCCCCGCCGCGGCCGCTCTCGACAGCAGGCGCCGCCGCCGCCCGAGCAGCAGCAGGAGGAGGAG
>PVLA01017298.1:0-17841 GCA_004027455.1 Hydrochoerus hydrochaeris
CACCTGCTTTGGAAACATTCCCATGGGCACAAGACTCACATTGATGACACTCACAATTTGGCACTGTCACCAGACACAGGAGAAGACCCAGCAGTCTCATCTTGCAGACCACACTGCTGCCTTCCTGGGAGATGTCAGCCCTGTCTGGGGATGCAGCTGTGAGCTCCCACAAACCATGAGAGTATTATGAATCTAAAGTTGCAGCATATATTTGCATATATGATGCACACTTCCTCAATGAAGGGGATTAAGGCCAGGCTGTCTGGACCTTTTGTGCGACTGAGAGGATCCGCATATACAGAATTCCATCTGGGCTTAACTCTGTGTTAAGGGGAAGTTAAATTCAGTGGAGTGGTGGAGACAGAGAAATGATGATCTGGAGGTTGGGTGCCTTCTTTTTCTGCAGTCTGAAATGTTTCCCATCCATGCTCTGGTGCTGGTTCTTCTGGACCAAATTGAGCACAGCTTCCTCACCCTGATTTTCTCCTTTGGTTCTGTTCCTGTTTCTTGAGAGCTTCCTTCACTGCCTTTTCTATTGTCAAACGTGACACACCTGCCTCTTTCTCTAAGACTTTCTGTGATACAAGTCCGACCTGAGCAGAGCGAGCAGAAACTGGTAATGAGGATGTGAGTTCTGTGCTTACCTCACAGAGAAGCTCCTAATCATCTGGGAAGAGAAGGGGACCATCTATGTTTGTCTTCTTGCACACACATGACCGTGTGTGTCTACTAGGCATTCATTCCCTTTGCATTTTCAGCTTCTGCTCTTGGTCTCTGGAGATTATTCCTCAACTGAAAATGTTTATCATATTATACAATTCATTTTTGAATAACTATGTGTTATGAACCCCATGACCATGATAACAATGTCTCTAAGATTAAACCTGAATTCTTGCTCATAATATTGTATCCACATTCTTTCTGATGGTGTTTGAAGGCAAGTGTCAGTTTCCAGTGCCAGCCTTGAGGTTTCCCTTTACTTCACAAGGTGGCACAGGTTGGCCATAAATACGTGATTTGCCTGCTTCACCTCCTGAAGTTCAGAATTACAGAAGTGTGAAACCATGCCTGACTCACAACACGTATTTCTTTCCATCGTTTTTTAAAAATTTTTTTAATTTAAAGGGATAAAACAGAAAATGGAGAGAAACATTACAGAATTTCAAAAAAAAAACAAAGAGTAAGCGATCAGTTGCTGATAAATTACATATTTCTCTTTCAGAAATAGTTGTTAAAGTAACCAAATTAAAGCACACAAAAAGGACACTCAAGCACTGAGATTGCAAACAGATCTTTTCTACAATCAAACAAGAACTAAGAAATGTGGCTAACAATCCTGCACACATAAATACACATGCAGTTATATCTTTTATAGCACTTCCTATTTTCTCTTTTTTACAATAGCAAATATACATTTTTAATTTAAAGAGAAAAAACAGGAAAAAGAAATATTACAAAATTTCAAGAAAAGAAGACAAACAGTAAGAAATCAGTAGTTGATACATTACATATTGCTCTTTTAGAAATAGTTATTCAAGTTATAGAATTAAAACACACAAAGTGGACACTCAAGCTGTGAGAGTGCAAACATCTGTTCAACAATCCAACAAGAACCTAGAAATATGGTCAATTATCTCACACATCTAAACATCCATGCAGCAACATCTTTTATAGCGCTTCCTATTTCCTCTTTATTTACAACAGAAATTATACATTTTTAAAATTTTATTTGAAGAGAAGAAAAAAAACAGAAAAACGGTAGCAACAATACAGAATTCTAAAAGAAAGAAAGAAAAAGGAGAATGAGAAAAAGCCTCACTAAGAAATCAGTAATTTATAAATTATGTACTGTCATCCTGGATGTAGTTGTTCAAGTTACAAAGTTAAAGGATTCATAGTGAATATTAAAACAGTTAGACTACAAACAGTTCTGTTCAAAGATCCAACAAAGATTCAGCAATATGGTCATCTATTTTACACACTCATACTTACATGAAGTTATATACCTTAGAGTACTTTTTTCCTGTCCTTTTTACGATAGCAATTACACATTTTGGTTTTATTACACTTGTAGTTCTTATTTACTTTTTGCACTAGAAACACAATATGATATTTATAAATACGGTTATTATTTATTTCACTAATAAGGATAGTCTCAAGTTGTTTCCATTTGCCTATAAAGGCCTCAAGATCATCCTTTTTTTACAGCTGAGTAGCATTCTACTATATAAAAATGCCACATCTTTTTCATCCACTCTGCAGTTGATGGGCATCTTGGTTGTTTCCAGGATTTAGCTATCACAAATTGTGCTGCTATGAACATGGGTGCACATATATCACTGTGATATGAAATTTTCAGTTCTTTCGGGAAAATACCCAGGAGGAGGATAGCTGGATTGAATGGAACTTTCAATCCTAGTCTTCTGAGAATTCTCCATTTGGATTCCCATAATGGTTGCACCAGTCTACATTGCCACCAACAGTGGATCAGTGTTCCTTTTTCCCTGCAGCCTCGCCAACATTTGTTATCAGTTGATTTCTTGATGGCAGATATTCTTTCCGAAGTAAGGTGGAATCTCAATGCTGTTTTAATTTGCATTTCACAAGTGACAAGTGATGGTGACCATTTCTTCATGTATTTATTTTCCATTTGCATATCTTTCTCTGAGAACTGTGTGTTTATCTCAGCTGCCCATTTTTGGAGAGGGTCTTTGAATTTGGGGGGATTGATGTTTTTCAATTCTTTATATATTCACAAGTCCTTTGTCTGAGGGGTTGCTGGTTAAAATTCTTTCCCACTCTGTTGGTTTTCTTTTCACTGTGTTGGTGATTTCGTTTGAAGTGCAGAAACTTTTCAATAATGTGAGATCCCATTTGTTGATTCTTTGAAGTGTTTCCCATGCAGTTTGCCTTTGGTTCATGAATTCTCTGCCTATACCTATGTCTCCAAGACTTCTACCTACCTTGTCTTCCAGTAGATTGAGTGTTTCTGTTGTAATATTGAGGTGTTTGATCCATTTAGACTTTAGTTTTGTGCATGGTGATATGCATGGATCTAGTTTCAGTCTTCAGCATGTAGAGAGGCAATTTTTACAACACCATTTATTAGAGAGACTATCCTCCTTCCAGTGGACATATTTAGCCCCTTTGTCAAATATCAGGTGCCTGAGGGTCTTTGTAGTGGGGCTTATATCTTCTAATCTGTTCCATTGATCCTCAGGTCTATTTTTTTGCCAGTACCAAGCTGATTTTATCACTGTGGCTTTTTAGTACTCTTTCAAGTGAGGAATTGAGATGAATCTTGCCTTGCTTTTGTTACCTAGAATTGCCTTTGCTATTCTAGGTTTCTTCTATTTCCAAATGAATTTTAGGAGTGTGTTCTCTAGATCTTTGAGGTATGTCAATGGTATTTTGATTTTCATTGCATTATATCTGTATAACAGTTTTGGGAGTATAGCCATTTTCACAATGTTGGTTCTTGCTAACCAAGAGCAAGGAATCGCCTTCCATTTTCTAATATCCTGCTCAATCTGCTTTTTCAGTGTAGCATAATTTTCAGCATATAGGTCTTTTACAGATTTAGTTAGGTTGATTCCTTGGTATTTCATTGTTTTACATGTTATGTAAAAGGGGATATTTCCACAAATTCTCTCTCAGTGAGTTTTTTGTTTGTTTACAGGAATGCTATTGATTTCTGAACATTGACTTTGTATCCAACTGAACTTGTTTATTATCTCTAGCAGTGTTTTAATGGAATTTTTTTGGTCTTCTATAAAGAGTATCATGTCATGTGCAAATAGTGATAATTTAACTTCTTCCTTCCCTATCTTTATTCATTTTATTTCTCTCTTGTCTGATTGCCCTGCCTAGTGTTTCCAGAACTATGTTGAAAAGGAGTGGTGATAGTGGATATCCTTGTCTTGTTCCTGATTTTAAAGTGAAAGCTTCCAGTTTTGTCCATTTAGTATACTTTTGGCTGTTGCTTTTTCATAGATGGCCTGTATAAGTTTGAGGTAGACGCCGTGTATTACAAGTTTCTGAAGGGTTTTTATCATGAACATGTGTTGGACTTTGTTGAAAGCTTTTTCTGCATCTATTGAGATGACCATGTGGTTTTTGTTTCTGTCTCTGTTGACATGGTGTATTACATTTATTGATTTGCCTATGTTAAACCTTCCCTGCATTCCTGGAATGAAACCCTCTTGGTCATGATGTACAATCTTCTTGATGATTTGCTGCATTCTATTTGCCAGTATTTTGTTGAGAATCTTTGCATCAGTGTTCATTAGTGAGATTGACCTATAGTTCTCTTTTTTGGTTGGATCTTTCTCTGTTTTTGGTATCAGAGTAATACTTGCCTCCAGAAATGATTTAGGGAGGATTGATTTTTTCTCAATTTCATCAAAGAGTTTAAGAAGTACTGGCATCAAATCTTCTCTAAATTTCTTGTAGAATTCAGCTGTGAATCCATCAGGACCTGGGCTTTTTTTTGTTGGTAGGTTTTTCAGTACATTTTCAATTTCAATAGCTGATACTGGGTTGTTCAAAATTGCTATATCTTCTTGGCTGAGCTTTGGTAGTTCATATGTTTCTAGAATTCTGTCCATTTCCTCTGTGTCTTCCACTCTATGTAAGAAGAGATTTTCAAAGTAGGCATTCATTATCTTTTGAATTTCCATGGGATCTGTAGTAATTTCTCTGTTTTCAGTTCTTATTGCATGAATTTGGGTATTTTTTCTTGCTTTCTCTTGATAAGTTTAGCTAGGGGTTTGTCAATTTTGTTTATTCTCTCAAAAAACCAGCTTTTTGATTATTAATTCTTAGTATTTTTTTAGTTTAAATTGCATTGATTTCTGCTCCAATCTTCATAATTTCCTCTCTTCAATGAGCTTTGGGTTTAGCCATCTTTTTCTAGATGCTTGCAATGGAGCATGAGGTTGTTTATTTGTGCTCATTCTTTTTTCTTGATATGACAGTTTATTGCTATATGTTTCCCTCTTAAGACTGCTTTCATTGCATCCCACAGATTACAGTATGTTGTTTCTATATTTTCATTGAATTGTAGGTATCGTTTTATTTCTTCTTTAATTTTATCTGTAGCCCACTGGTTGTTCAAAAGGTTGTTATTTAATTTCCATGTATTTGTGCAGGTTTTACAATTTCTTTTGCCATTAATTTTCAATTTCAGTGCACTATGGTCAGATATTATGCATGGTATGATTTCAATAACCTTGCATTTACTTAAGAATGTTTTATGGGATAATATATGGTCTATTTTGGAGAATGTCCCATGTGCAGCTGAAAAGAATGTGTATTCTGATGTGGTTGGGTGGAACACTCTGTAGACATCTACTAAGTCCAATTGCTCACAGGTATGATTCAGTTCTGTTATTTCTTTGCAGACTTTTTGTCTAGTTGATCTATCTCTTTGTGACAATGGGCTGTTAAGATGTCCTGTTATAATTGTGTTCTTGTGTATTTCGTTTTTCATGTCCATTAGTGTCTGTCTTATATATTTGGGTGCTCCTCTATTTGGTGCATATATTTTTATAATTGTTAGTTCTTCCTCTTAAATTTTACCACTACCAAGCTTGTAGTGACCTTCTCTATCTCTTTAATCATTTTAGGCTTGAAGTTCATGTTGTCTGCAAGTAGAATAGCTACCCTTACTTTTTTCTGAGTTCCTGTTGCATGGAATACTGTTTTCCATCATTTGACTTTTAATCTATGAGTTTCCTTTTGGGTGAGATGTGTTTCTTTTATAGAGCATATTGTGGGATCCTGTTTCTTGATCCATTCTGTCAATCTATTTCTCTTCATAGGTGAATTGAGGCCATTTGTATTTATGGATATCACTGACATGTACTGACTCGACTTTGCCTTGTTATGTTACAATTGTTTCTTTCTGCTTTTCCACTTATTTAATTGCTTATCCTATCTGGAATTTTTTTCCGTAGTTTTGGGGATTGTGGTCATTTTTATCTCTGTCTAGTATATTTTTCAGTATTCTTTCTAGGGTTGGTTTGGTGGACATGAATTTCTTCAGTTGTTCTTTGTCATGGAAGTATCTTGTTTCTCCATTAAATTTGAATGAAAGTTTTGCCAGGTACATCAGTCTGGGTTGAAGGTTTTTTTTTTCAGGGCATGAAATACCTCACTCCAAGCTCTTCTTGACATGAGGGTTTGTGCTGAAAAGTCTGCCGTGATTCTAATGGGCTTTCCTTGATAGGTGAGTTGTGTCTATTCTCTGGCAGTTTTTAATATTCTGTTTTTATGCTGTATGTCTGAGATCTTAATTATTATGTGTCTGGGTGTGGATTTATGTTGATTGTGACTCTTTGGTGTTCTATATGCCTCACTTATCTGCATATCAGATTCTTTCCCAAGTTTGGGAAATTTTCTGCTATTATTTCTGTAAATACTTAATGTATGTCCTTTGCCTGGACTCCTGTATCTTCACTAATGCCCATTATTCTTATATTGCTGCTCTTGGCATCATCATGAAGCTTCTGGATTGTCATTTCATGCTGCTTTGTTATTTTTAAAAGTTCTATCCTTTCCTGATCACTAACTGTGATCCTGTCCTCAAGGTCCAAAATCCTATCCTCAGCTTCCTTTAGGTGGTTTTGCACACTTTCAATAGAATTTTTTCTTTCTTGGATGTCTCTTTGAGTTTGTTTCATGAATTCTGCTTGTTTTCTATATTGTTCATTCAATGTTTCAATCAGTTTTCCATGCTCATACAGTTTTTTCTCTAGTTCTTCTTTAGTTGCATTCAACAACTCCTTTACTAAAGTTGTTATTTCTGTCTTTACATCAGAGACTACTTCTAATTTGATTTCCTCTGTAGCCTAATGCAGTTTTTTTTTATTTCACTGGCTATCTTTTCAGAGATTCCCAATGTGTTACTTTTGGGTTCCTCTATTTTAATGTCTGCTATACTTGCTTCTGGTGAACTATATGTTTGACATTGCATTTTGGTTTTCAGTTTGTCATTTTCACTCTGCCTGGTGCTTTCTATGTGTAGGCAGGTGTCACACACACTCTTTTCAGACACACCAAAGTCTTACAGATAGTTAGAAGAGGTTTTACTATTGGCCCTAATTATTCCCTGTACAACTCTATTTTAGGGGTGTACTCAACACATTGTTACAGTCAATCTGGTGTAGTCCAAAATTCGCCACCTGGGTGTGAAGTTCCAAATTTTCTCACATTAACTTGGTCCCGCTGAGATCTTCTGATGTTCGAAGTGGGAGAGTGGGCCCATCTGTAGCAGTCCAGGGCAGTTTTCATTCTTGGGAGGGCCTCATTCTTGGTGGCAGGGCGGGCACTTGGTGGAGCTTCCAGGGAACCTACACCTCAGGCTGGCTTCACCTGAGTTCCTGGTGTCAGGATGGGGCCTTGGTGGAGCTTCAGGGGAGCCTACGCCTGAGGCAGGCCTGAGCTGTCTTCCCAGTGGCAGGTCAGGCCCTTGGTGAAGCTTCCAGTGAGCCTATGTCTGAGGCGGGCTTGCGATGAGTTCCTGGTGGTCCTTACAGATAATATTAATATACTTTTTTCTGCAATAATTTAAATTCACTTAACTATGTACTAGGGCTTCATTTCTTCAACATGCCTTACAACATATGCTATTATTCATCTTGTTAACAGTCATGATAGTAGATGTCACAGCATTATTTGTTGGAATAAACCTCTTTTGTCAACTAGTTTCTTATGCAATATAAAGCTTAAATTGCCTATACATGTACATGTCTGTTTTGAGTTACGGTAATGCAGTGAAGGCATTTTGTGCATGGTGTTAGAGTATATCTTCCTCTGTTTATGCTGTCAGGGTTATTTTCTTAGACAAAGAGTACATATTTGAAACACAGATACCAAAATTAGAAATGGCAAAATCCTGTTGTGCATGCAAATCTAGCTCTTGTCGGAAATTTCCTGGCTGATCTTTCTGATGTCCTGCTCTATGTGCCACAGATACCATGATCTCCTGCTTCTCTTCCTGAGAGATCAAAGCACAATGGTGCACACTGGTGACTCCCTAGGATACTTGGGAAGAAGGAGATTCTGTGACAGTGAGATGAGCATAATCTGTTCTGACATCACATCCCATATTGCAAGAGAAATTTTATTTTTGCTTAGTATCACTCTTTTTTATTTCCATACATTTGAAAATATATTTAAATATGTGTAATTTAAAATACATGTGAATTTAGAGGAAAGAGTGAGTTTTGTGCACAAGAATGAGTGAAAAGTAGTTTTCAACTGTTACCTGGATACATGGAAGTCATTTCTGATCCTCTTCTGAGGATCAGAATCATAGAACCCAAATTATAGGATTAAAATCAGAAATCTTGTCTTCCATTCTAAGAAAGCAGATTACAATTAAAAAGATAAGAGAATAAAAAGTAAGGGAAAAAAATGAATAACTTTAAAAGATAATGATATGAGCTCTGAGCTTGAGTAGTGTTATTATCTATGGAAAGAGTGCAGGATTTAAGTTTTTAAAACTTTTATTCATCACCAAGGCTGGGCTATCTCTTCCGTGCCTGTGTTCTAAACACCAAAACTGTTGGTGAAAAGGGATATCACAAAGATGTCTTCTGTACTGGAAAAAATTTTTTGACACGTTGCCTGTGTGTCTTCAAACAGTGAAGTCCTAGTGACCAGAAAGAAGCAAGTTTTGCTTTCAAAATTGATATTTGGATATATGTGCTGCTGAGAAAATATCTTACTATTGAGTCGAATTTCTCCTTCAGGAGAATGAAAGATAAACACAGACTCAGGAGTGCAGAGTCTCCCAGGGAATATATCAGGTGGACCAGAAGCCTGACTTCGCCCAGGTACTAACCACCCTGAGCTCCACTCCTGGGCAGAGATGAACTCCCTGTGTCCTGTGCACCCCTTGCTGGTCCTGAGCACCACATCAGGAAGGTTTGTGTTTGGGCTGACACTGATGTCCTCTCACTGTCTCTTGCACAGTAATACACATCTGGGGGTCCAAGGCTGAGCTCCTCTGCAGAGCTGCAGGCTTAGGGATGGGCTGATTTACATCAGGTTTCAGTTAGATCATTTGTAGAGTGTGCTTTTGGCATCAACACTGAAGATGGTGAATCTGCTTTCAAGGATGAGGCATATTCTGTTTTGGGAATATTAGCCTTGTTTCTGTTTAGAGCAAACTACTCCAAGCACTTTCTTGGAGCCTGGAAGATCCAATTCATGCAGTAATGACTGAAGGTGAATCCTTAGGTCATCTAGGACAGTCTCAGGGACCCCTCAGATGAACCAAATATCCCCTGGAATCTACCAGCTGCACCTCAGCATGGACAGCAGCAAACAGAGAAATCCTGCTCAGGAAACTGTCCCATATGTCTACTATTTATCCCATTTTCTTTTTCAAAGTATTTCTTGTTTTTCATTAATTACCTTTCAAAAGAGCAACAAAAAAACCCAACTCAGTGCAAGCTCCATGGTGACCATCTGTGCTCAGTCCCCAGCTATAGGGGAAACACCTGGGCTTCCGGGGCAGGGAACCTCTGCAGAGCTGCAGGCTGAGGGCTGGGCTGGTTGACATGGGGAGAGGGAGGCCCTTTTTGCATGGCCTCCTGCTATATAGAGAGCTCTGTGGCCAAGAATCCAGAAAAATTCAATAGCAGATTGATTACACATGAGTCTGCAGGTCCAGCTTGGTGAAAAAAATAACATTGTATAAAAATAGAATGCCATGTAACTCTGCTATTATATCCACTTCTAATTCATAGCCTTAACTCATTTTTATATATTTAAACTCTACATGATACGTATGTCAGTATTTACTCCATTATATAAATAATGAATTTCTTACAGAAACACAAGTGATTCAATGTGAACAAGCGTTAATATATGGTGTGAGAAGTCCATTGGACCAATGTCCTCCATTGAGGTCTCTAGGGCAGAGTTGTACGTGCTCAGTGAGATTCACAGAGCCTATTTTCTGTATTTGAAATGTGCTCCTATTTCTCTTGCTGCAGAGACACCAGTACTTCAAGGATGCATCGCCCTGAGCACATCCAGATAACTCTGCACTGAGGAAGGCCTTAGATTGCCTGGGAGGCGGCCTTAACTCAGTTCAGGTGAAGCAAGTTTTTACAAATGCAAATTGAAGAATTTAACTGGTTTTCTCATCAAGAGAAAGCAGATGCACTAATGAAACCTGTCACTGGAGAGGTGACTGGACAGTGACACCAGAGTCCAAGATCAGCACCGGGCATGGGAAAGTGAAGAGCTTTTCCAGATTTCTCAGAACAAAGGAGCAGTTTTCCTTCTAGCACACACACAGAGGACAAGCCTTGGAATTGCCTACACCAGAGGTTAGAGTGATGTGTGGTCACCATCCCATAAGACATGTTTTCAGATTCCAGAAGACCATTTCCTGAAGCTGCAGCTATTACCTGAAAACTATCAAGGCCTCAAATGGAACAGTCCATGGTCTATAATGACCAGTGGCAGAACAATAGAAGAGACAAAGGAGTTCTTCACAAAACACAAACACTTTGTTTAGAAAAAGAAAATGTAATCTATTTTGATCAGGACATGCTGCCTGTTATGAGTTTTGATGAAAAAATTATTGGGAAGAGAACCACAAAACTGTGATGGCCCCAGATGGAAATGGTGCTCTTTATCCGGCTCTTGCAGCCCAGAATATGGTGGAGGAAGTGGAACAAAGAGGCACCTGGTCCACTTGCTTCTGCCTTGTGGATAGTGCGTTGGTTAAAGCAGTGCCCATGGTTCTTTGGACTCTATACTGAGAAAGGGAAGACTGTGGAGTAAAGATGATAGAGCAGAGAACCCTGCATAGCCAGGTGGAGTGATATTCCAGGTGCATGGCGGATACTGTTGGTAGATTACAGTGGAATTTCCCTGGCAACAGTTCAGATACAAAGCTCAGATAGATGAATGCTGTTCCATGTGAGTAGCACTGCCAATCACATCTTTATGGCTGAGAGATGCTGTTGGTGTTGATGAACCTCCGTTGCAGCACTATCTGCCTCACAGGAAGATTCTGTATGTGGGTTCTTTGGGGCAGTTAATTATGTCAGAAAAGTCAAGTGAAATAAAGATGCCAAAATTAGGCTCCAATAGTTTCCATATTGCAGAGAAGCTTGTGGTGTATGAAGCATTATGGGAGGATGGGTTTTCCCTGATAAAGGATGCAGACAGTCAGAGTGGGAAGGACGAACCTTGAGTGTTTGGTGCCCTGCACCATGCTGGGTGCTCAGAGCTCATAGGTGGAGATGGTTCTCACCTTCCAGAGATTCCCTGCTTGATGGATGCCAGTGATATACTGATCCAATGTGAAATCTTTCTTCTTATTTTCTACACTGGAGGAGGAATCTAAAGTTATGTGCCAGGTATAAATTCCCATACAGCTTTAATCACTGATGGGATTGGAGTCCATGGGCTGGTTAACAATGGCTTATGAGTCACTTACCAGGTTATGATCCAACAAGGGGCATCTTTTTATTATTAATAGACCAACGGGGAACCAACAATATCATTCCTGGCAGACTGAGGTGTAAACAGTCACAATATTTCATGCTGCTTGTTGAAAACCTGCAGTTAATACACACTCCCAAGGTCCAGATGACTGAGCTTCTGACAGCATTTTCATGATTCTCAGGTAATAAAAGTTTGATTTATATTTTTGTTTGTCTGATTTATCTCCAAGTCAATGAAAATACTGGCCATCTAGGAAACTTCTTATGGCTTAAGAATAATCAGCAAGTTCAACCACACTTTCCTTGAAAGGGGAATCTTTTCTTTGTGAAACTGTACATATTAACAACATGTCATTGTACTTGCTAGAAGTTTCCTGTGGTACTAAAAGTTTGTTTTATTTTATCAAGCATTAACATTTTGAAAGAAAATCTTTGGACAGAAAATTTAGCTTGCCTTCAAAAAGCTAAGGATAATGTACAGTCCATTGCATTATAATCAATGGATTTACTGAAATAAATTTTCTGTGCAACCCACCATAAAATGGATGTCAGAAGAAGAAAGAAACCTCAGTCCATGTGAGCAGACCAGAGATATTAATGATGCTTGGAAGCTTTGTGCCTGTGACCACTGATGGACATGGGAATCAGCAGCAGAGAAAGCCCTCTCAACTCTTTCTCCCATTTGCTGAGGAATTGAGTTCATGCCTCAGGGTGTTCTTCTAAAATCCTGCTTGTCATGAGTGCCCCTGAAGGGCAATTATGTCTGGGCTCACACATGCTTCGAATCACTGTGTGTCTTGCACAGTAATAGGTGGCTGTTTCTTTCATGGTGGCAGAGGTTAGCTGCAGAGAGAACTGGTTCTTGCCTGTGTTTTGGAGATGGAGATACAACTCTTCAGATAAGGCCTGTAGTTGGTGACAATACCAGATTATATGGCCCCCTTCCTCTGCAGGCTCTTTGCTGGAGCTGAAATTCCAGCCCTAGTCATAACCACCTGTTGTGATGGAGAATCAAGAGACCACATAGGTGAGAGACAGCAGGGTCTGGGAGGGCTTTACCATGCCAGGTCTGAGCTCCTGCAGCTGCACTAGGACAGGACACCTGGAAACAAGTGTAAAATTCCTAGCAACTGACTGCTTTCCTAATTTTCCCATGGACCCATGTCTGACATTGAGGACACTCACCATGCAGACCTGTCACCATGCACAGGAGAAGACCTAGAAATGTCATTTTCTAGGCCGTATCTTTACTTTCTGTAGAGATGTTAGATGTGTCTGAGGAAGGATCTCTAAGCTCCACCAGCCCAAGAGTGGATTTTGAGTCTACATTTGGGAGACAAATTTGAATGAGGGAGGCCCCTTTCCTTTATGATGGTGAGGTGCAGGCCATGGTGTGTCTGGTCCTCCTGCTGCAGAGAGGAATCTCCTCCCCTGCACTCACATGGTGTCCACATCTGTGAGAGACGAAAAGCTACCTTCACTGGTATGGAGGAAGCAGAGTCATGAAACCTCCTTCATGACACCACACTGGCTTCCTCCAGTCCTGCTCCCTTCTTGTTAATGGCCTGACTCTGCCCTCCCACATGGGGTCTGGTGCTACTTCCACAGGACAAATGTGACCACATCCCCCTCCTCCTCTAACCATTCTCTCCACTCTGGTAACATCTGTATATGCTGGAAAGCTCACATCACCACCATTAACATTGTCAGGAGCAGCCCTCCTGCCTCCTGCTCTGAGCCCTCCTGTGATCCAGGTACCACTGACCAGAGGCTGCAGATCCTGAGATGAGCATGTGTGTCCTGTGCCTCCCTCACAGGGAAGCCTCCCTGGGGAGGGAAGGTGGCTGTGTGAGATAAGTGTCCCTCTTCACCTGACCTTGTGTAGGTGCTGGGTGGCATTTCCTTTCTAGGCTCACATTCTCCTCTTGTTTCCTGGAAGTGATTCCTAAGTTATAAATGCTTACCTAATTACAGTTGTCCCTTTTTCAACAATTATGCATTATAAATAGAATGCTCATGACTACAATGTACCTAAAATTAAAATTTACCTCTAGTTTTCCTATATTTTTCATCCAGAAGTGTGCCACTCTGGTGATTATTGGTGCAATATATATTCAGTGAAATGTTTTTCCAGTACAATGCAGTGAGGACCCCCATGATTGCTTGCCACTGAATTGCATAATAAATGCTATATAGATTTTCTAAGGTCATCACCAATGGATGCAATCTCCTAGAGCCATTAATTAGATCTCTTTAAAAAATTCTTGTGAGATCTGACATTCTTATCTATTTCTATCTGAATCAGGAAAGTGGGGCTGAGGATCCTGAATGAGTCATGGTGGAGAGCAGAGCCCAGCTCCATCCCTCCTCACTGGTAGATGCTGAGCATGTGGACAGTACCTTCTGAACTTCAGTGTGAAGAGTCCTAAATGCTGGATAGAGGGGTCACTCGGTATGTGACCTCTTCCGCAGGGAGCACAAGGGTCCAATATCAACACCACTGCCATGAGTGCTCTTTGTCTGCTTTGCAAAAGAACAAGACCTATGGAACTCTCACCTGTGATCCACAAGACAGACAGTCTGCCATGCTATTGTGTCACACCTGTGTCTGGGAAGGGTCCCTGACCTTCAGTGCACTGTCCTTTCAATTCATTGTCTGATCTGTATCTGTGTCCTTTGAAATTTGATTTTTCCATGTCACTTCCTGGACAGAGACTTCAAGCTAGCATATTGCACCCTGCTTACAATTACGTTTTTAGATTTTTCTCATTAGTAAATATTTGCAGGATATGATGATTGCATTCATCATAGATAGCTAGATAACACAACATACTTTTCTACCTTTTTCTCCCTCTCCAAAATATGCACATAATCAGGAGCCCTGAATGCAAGTAACAGTTGAGTCCACAGTAGTAAGGAGAAATAGATTAACAGGCTGCATGTGGACCCTCAAGGTAGGAGCTGGACAAGGGAATGGAGTTGTTCTGAGCCCAAGCAGGAGAGCACTGACCTTGACATCCAGAAGTAGGTGAGTCTGTTACTCTCTGGGTGGGCACTGGTTCTGATCTTTGGTACAGGAGCCCTCTACTGACGTGCTCTGAGGTTACTCTTAGAGTTATTCCTGCATTCACAGTTCTGTTGTTTGTCCTGAATTACACGGCTCTGATGTACTTATAGGAAGACTGACAGAAGTTCCATAGAGAGAAGAATAAATGTTCAGTTATGCATAGGCTCTTGTGGAGGGGAGGGAGTCACAGACTCTGTTAAACCCTGGGAAGTTCAGTGAGGATTTGGTCACTAAGTTTAGGTAAGTTCATGTTTCCTTTGTCAGTTTTGTTATGGACAAGGCTTGCCTGTACTCTTCTTTGTGTTACAGCTATGGTGGAAAGATCCAAAAATTCACAGACACTGACACATGAAGTGGAAGAGGAAGATACCTGGAAGGTGTCAGTGAGGAAGAAGTTGATAACCAGGGGCTAAGATGGTGGTGGATTTCACACTTAGGAAGTGAGGATGGTTCACTGATGGATTTTCCCCTCCATGATGAGACAAGAGTATAAACTAAAAATGTGAGTGAACTTTGTAGAACACATCTGAGAAGAAATGAGGCTTTTCATAACAGTCAGGTCAATAATGTAGACACAAAGCACCACAGAGGAGCGACAGTGTTGCTTAATAAAGCTCAGCTGGGGTTTGTGCTGAGATGAACACCTAGGAGCTCCATGTTCTTCCAAGTTCCACTCACTACTATTCTTTGAAACACAATTTACAACATTAATGCTAAATTTGAACTCCTATGTGAGCCAGTTTCTAAGGTCAAAATTTGAAAATGATGTCTGCACAATCGTGACTGAAAACAAAATAACAGAGAAGAATTAACCAGAAGAAAACCCATAAAATATTTCAGAATTCAGGGATCTGAAGAAAGCTGTATTTCAGGAGTTAAATGGGGAGGGTCAGACTTCATTTCAGGGAAAGGCATATTCTCAAAGACGTCCGTGGCTTGCATGGGAAACAACAAATGCCCCTAAGACATCACATCAAGAACATGGATTTTCGGTGCTTAACCACAGGACACATCAGTGAGGATGCTGAGCCAGGTGAGGAGCAGAGCAGGGTGAGGTGGTGGAGGTGCGTTAGCCTCTGGGGATGAGTATGAGGGTGACGTCCTTGGTCACATTTGAGAGAAGGGGACTGTGTGTGAGAATGTCAGCTCAGCTCTGTCTTCAGGAGCCATGGATGTGTGTGCTAGTGATTTGGTGGTGTTCATTATGTACATTATGTCAGAAAACTAAAGGTAATAGTGATATTAGTAACCACTGGTGTATATTTCTCCATTTTTGAAAAATTTACTAAAACATGTGACTGTTGAATACAGAATTTAGTGAGAATAAATGCATCAGAACAGACTCATTGGAATCCATTAAGAAAAACATGAGAATGCAGGGTTCACCTCATCTATTGTCCACTGTTTTTCTGATAGACTGAAAACAGACATGAGTAAGAAGAGACAACACTTACAGGAGAATGGAAGAGTGGTGAGTAGCAGAGGAAGAACCACTCCTCTTGTGCTGTCCACACCCTGGGCTACAGCAACATGAGGAAAAGCAGGAGGACAGAGGTGGGCCCATGGACACAGAAAGGGTCAGAATTGTGGGAGAAACCCACAGAGGGAGAAAATTCAGGAACCAAGCAAAAATAAGAGCAGGGAGTGGGGCCTGGCCTGCTGAGGAAAACAGCATGAGGCAGTGCAGTCCCCACACTGCATGCACAGGTGGTGGTCCTGTCAGCTGGGGAGAAGCAGCAAGAAATCCATGCAGCCTCCACTTCCTGCTCACCAGTTACACACACATAAGCAGTGGGATGCAGCAGACTGAGATGTTACTAACTGAAGTATGGCAGCGACCTGACATTTGAATAGTTTGTTTTACTTTGCAAGCCTGGGGCTGGGAGCTTGAGCATCTAATTAGAGCATGAGATTATGCAATGTAGTAAGGATAATGAGTTTCCTACTTCCTATCACTGTTTGGTTTTATTTTACTTTACTGTTCTATTTTCCTCCTTTAATAAATTAAGAAAAAAAAACAGAAAAAGGATAGGTGCAAGAGAAGAATCGGAGATTAAGATATAGAATTGATTTTCTGTATTGTGTAACTTTTTTAAATTTGTAAGGTGCAATAAAAGGCACAGAACCAAGTGCTTCTCAACACTCTTGTCTAGAAAGATCTCATCAAGGTCCACAGATGTTGCCCTGAGTCCAGTCAGGCTGCCCCTGTTCCTCATCCCCTGAGCTCAGCACTCCTAATGGTCCTGGGGTTGAGCCTGGGGACCAGATTTCCTGAGGTGGCCAAGGAGAGGAGGAAGCTGTGTGATCTCAGACTCCATGGACAGCAATGAGAATGTTGAATTTCCTAATCTGAACCATTTATTACTGTATGAGACAGTTTCTAACCACCCAAATTAAACCAGCAGATTCACTTATTCACTTTTAGATGATTTGGATATGACACTGAATAGAAAATTAAATTCACAAATTACACCAGTTACTTTGAGATGGGTGCAAGTTTTGTTTAACCATAAGTAAAATTCATACAGAGAAACTGGAAGAAATCTGTACTTTGTGTGTATTCAGGAAATTACATTTAACAGAGAATTTTTCCTTGAACTTGAATATTTTTATCAGGGCAGTTTAGGACCTAAGATGTTAATACACAAGGGAAACCCCAAAGGTCCCCAGGAAGTCCTTCCTTTTCTGCCTCAGCTCCTTGGGCCCTTCTTGGTTCTCCACGGACGACAGAGCCATTGGCTGGGCCTGAGCACCCATTCAGGGGTTTTTTTGTCTTGGCTCACACTAACGTTCCCTCACTGTACCTCTCACACAGTAATACACAGCTGTGTCCTCAGGTCTCAGGCTGCTCATTTGCCAATACAGCATATTCTTGCCATTATTCCTAGAGATGGTGAATTGGCCCTTTACAGAGTCTGCATAGTATGTGCTACCACTTGAAGTGATGTCTGAGATCTACTCCAGCCCTTTCCCCAGAGCCTGGTGGACTAATTTAATGTAGCAACCACTGAAGGTGAATCCTGATGCCACAGAGGAGTTTCAGGGAAACCCCAGGCTGCAAGAAGCTCCCCCGGACTCCACCAGCTCCTCCTCAGCCTGAACACCTACAAATACAATGACATCCTGTTCAGGTAACTGCCACACATGTCCACTGTTTATCCCAGTCATGTCCATTTCCCCATCCCAAAACCTTTGTTCTCAATAATTTACCTCTCAGAAGTACAAACAGGAAAACCAAACTCAGCTGGAAATCCATAGTGATCTTCTGTGCTCAGTGTTGATCACTGAGTGGGGACAGCT
>PVLA01017299.1:0-17836 GCA_004027455.1 Hydrochoerus hydrochaeris
CCTCCCCTCCCCTGCAGCCCCAGCTACGTTTCCCACACTCCCTCCCCGCCGCGCCCTCTTTTCTTCCCTCTCTCCCGCTCTCCCGTCTATTTGCGAGGGTTGGGTTCGGAGAGCTCGGCTCTGCCTCAGACCTAAGGGGCTGCTGAACGGCGCCCCCGCCGCCAGGCTCCCCGCTCCGCACCCCGGTCCCGCCGGCTCAGACGTCCGGGGCAGCAGGGAGGCTGGGGTGACCCAGAGGCCCCCTCGGCCCACGGGGACAGAGCCCGGAGGGTTTAGGGCGCCCCGGCGACAGGCGGCTGCGGCCGACGGGGCGCACGGCGTCGCCCCCTGGATGCCCGCGGCACTCGGGAGACGACGGAGGAGGAGAAGGGAGAAGCGCCCCCGGCGAGGGGCCGTGGACCTCGGCTGTCCGAGCTTTGAAGGCCGGCGGATTTCGGAGGACGGGGCCGCCGCGGAGCCAAAGCCGCGGCCAGGCGCGCACGGCCCGGGCGTCCGTCCCACCCGGACAGAAAACCGCCACCGGGGTTGGGAGACGTGTTCGCCCTGCTTACCTGTTGGCAAGAGGGAAATGCAAAAACAAAATTTTAAATAAAAAATAATAATAACAGCGTCACATCGTTTAGAAAGGTAGCGCTTTCACCAGACAAAAGCCAATTTTTCCTTCCCGCAAAGCCCTGCTGAACCTTTGGAACTTTTATTTGCGGCATGCTGGCGCCCTCTGGCTGCGTTTGGATTGCTGATCTAGCCCTTCTCGCCTGTTCCATCCCCGCGAGGAAAAATCTAGTTAAAGTGGGATCTGCCCTCCTGACCTGGGAGTGAATTGCAAACAGGCTTGGCATCCGGCATCAGGGTGACACAATGTAACCATGTTTAGGGGACAGATGGCCGAGGTAAGTGTAGCCCGATCCCATGGGAGAAAGGTAAGTACATTGTCCCTCACAGGAAAATAACCCTTTCACAACTTTGTTAACGGGTGGAAGTCCCACTGTCAACCCAATACGGCAGCAGCAATGTACAGTGGAAATACTTGGCCGAACGCGTGTGTACAGTATAATTGGTCAAGCCAAATTAGATCAATGCGTGCGGGCTGGAAATACACCGTCACCAACAGACAGTAAGGAAAAAGACAGGATGTTTTGTTTGTCTCCTCTCGCTCTCCTTTTTCTATTTAAATTCAATAAGAAAGAAGCTCCATGCAGGAACAAGGAAGCGAATAATAAGACTGCCTGCAAAACATGTTATTCATTCATTGAACCTTTACCTATGTCTCTTATGCCAATGCAGCATCCATGAGGCTAAATGTAGGCTTTCTCAGCCTTCTGTGTGGGGCAGGATAATTGTGACGCCACCATCGGTTGTGACAACCAAAAATGTCTCCAGATGTTGCTACATTGCACGCCCTCAAGAAGGAAAAAAATCACTCCAAGTTGAAAACCACTAACTGTAAAATTTTAAACATTTATAAGCAAATCTAGGTTTTTACTTTATTGAATTAGAATCAAATGTACACTTTAATATTCAAGATACTTATTGAGTTTGTTAGAAAGGCTGAGTATTCAATGAGCATTCAGGTGTTTTTTTTTTCTTCTTTTTTAGTCTGGGTGATCATTTTAAAATTAGTAAATATATGTTGCTATTGTATTTGCATAATAAGCTTGTGGGTATTATATTCTTTCAATGTTCTGTTTCCAATTTTTCAAGCAAAACGTAAGACAAGATAAAAATTAATGTTCAGTACCAGCAGTGCTTCTGGCTAAATTTCATGATGGAGAGAAAAAAACAAGCCTTTCAAAGGTGTGATTGGAATACAGATGGTAGGTTACCATGGAAACCAGAGCCAAAAGCCTTCACCAATGAAGAGAACTGCAGGTCTCTTCAGTCTTATCTTCCACTAGATTTACTTGTCCTCTGAAAATCCTTTAAAAAAAGAAAATGAAATGAATTATTCAATGAAAGAGAGATGCAACTGACCAGTAGTGCTCTAAAATTTTAAGAACAGAAAATTTTGGAGAATGTGTAGATCTGCAGCAAATGGTAGCCAGAATGTTACATTTCAGTTCAACTCTGTCACTACATAAAATCCAACTTGACGATATTTGAGGCCTCGTTTGTAATTGCTCCTCTAACAGGTTACATTTTAGGGTGTGCTCTCTGGAACACTTCTTTGGGATGCCAACTTAGGAGATGAATGAATAAGCATTTTGTGCTTGGTTTTAAAAAGCTGTTCCCATTACTGGTTGTGGAGGTCACATAGCTGTTTAGATTACAAACTAATGAATCTAGGAGCATATGTTAAGGGTATAATTTGAATTAACTTTTACCATTACATTCATGGAAAAAAAAAACCAGCTTTACTTTCCAAGCACTGCTATTACTGAACACTAAATTTATCTTGTCTTATTTTTTGTTTCAAAGATTGGAAACAAAGAATATGAAAAGAAGGTAATACCTGCAGGCTTATCATACAAGTACAATAGGAACATAATGAAAGTGCTTTCAGTAAACAAAGTTAGCCTTCCGGGATTACAAACCCAACTGCACTGCCATCTTTAATCGACTACATAACTTGCTGCAGTATCACATGGCATGAGTCACTGAAGATATTTATACAAGATAATTATTCCATGATTACTGCTTTTTACTAAAGGATTTCCCAAAGAATTGCTTGCAATATAATGGACTCATTGTCACCTAAATTAGTGAGTCACAAAAACTTCAGCACATGCTAGGCTTTTCAAATCAGGTCTGTGGGTCTCAGTTGAGACCCAAAGTGGATTCTTTCTGTCGACCTCATTTCGGCTGTGAACCTCAGTGTGACTCTATCCCTACATTTGGTCTCCTCCACCAAAGCCTGGCATCTTTATCTCCCATCCTTTCCTCCTAAGTAGTAAAAGGGTTAAGATTTCAAGTAAAATATGTAGAACAAAATGAAAGAAGAAAAACATGATGACAGTAAATACTCCAGCCACTTTTGCTTAGCATCCTGCTGGATTATTCCCTTTCCCTGAATTAACCCCAACCCTCTGAGACCCATGTAGAGAATTCAGCTGTGCCACTTAGCTTGGGCTGGAGAACCACTTGGCTGCAATTCGGTTACCAAACCTTACCTACCAATGGGAAGCCAGCGTCTAGACGGTCAATACTAGGGATAGTGCACTGCATTTTCCCCTTTCAGTGTATTAATGGTTTTTATCACAGGGAAATACTAAATCTGTATATTTACTCCAATTTCTCCCTTCCCACCACAGATGCTACTTCATTATTAAACCTCTCCCTTCAAGGGCTTCCGTTGTTCAAACCAGTGTCTCCCACAGGGACTTTTTCTGCTCCCTAGGGAACCTGCCCACCATCTGAGGGCATTTTTGGTTGTTGCTTGGAAGGTGGAGAGATAAGAGGGGATGCTGCTAGCATGTTATTCATAGGGGCTGAGGACCCTGCCTAGCATCCCAGAGTAAACAAAACAACCCCACAGGAAACACCTGTCCAATGCAAAATGTCACTAATGGTGACACTGATGAGGTGGAGAACCTGGGGTCTAAAGGACCTAGCAGTTGCTGCCCAGCTGGAAAGGTCCAACTTTCATTTGCATATTGTATTTTTTTTTCTTTTCCTCTGAGAAAACTCAGTGTGGGGGAGCTGCCCCTTGCTGCATGCAGTGTCTTCAGCAGGGCAGCAGCAGAGGAAGTTGCAGCGCTGCTGTGGATTCCCCTGCTAACAGGGCCTGCTACACCCCTCCCCAGCTCCTCCCTCCACCATAACAGAGAAGAGTGAAAGCCAGTTTTTCCCAGAGCAAGGCCAGAGATTAACGTTGGGGGTTCTGAATTCCATTCCCTGTCACTACACGCTGAGTAACTGAAAGAAAACGGCTTAACCTTGGTTCCCCATTTGCCCTTCCTCTTTCTCATGTAAAAAAAAAAAAAAAGTAGCTGGGAAACCTGAGCGAACACTTGTTTACTTCAAAGCCCTGGACCTGAAGCAGAAGGGACCAGCCAGCCTTGGCTTGCACTTGAGAATTTGCCCGAGATAAAAGGCGGATAAAGACAGTCTTACAGGCTACCTGGACAGACCTAATTCTCAGCCCCCTTCTCCCTTTCTGCAACTGTAGTCCTCCCCAACTATTCCTTTGGTGCCAAAGCACCTCTGCTCACCAGCATTTCTGTTGAGAAAATATCTAAAACCATGGTGAAACCATTCGCCTCACTAACCAGACCAGGCCTTTTTAGGCAGGATCTACTTGTTCACACCCAAACTAAGCGAGGGATGCAATTCAGGGGCCTCAGGTGGGGGACAATTCTTCATTCTGTGACTACTACCCTGCATAACACCCCTTAAGGCCTTCAGAGAACTGTTCATCTACCACGGCATAAAGAATGTTGTAGAACAATTATTCACATAGCTCCAGCCCTGAATAAATGAGCCAATAAAGGTTCCCATGGTAAATATGGGGAGCTAAATCCAGCTCCCCCTGCTCAGTACCACCTGCTCCTGCCCTCTGATCAGCCCCTACAATGGTTGTAATAATTTAAGCAGTGTTACTGTAACTCCAGCATAAGAAATGGTGCCCCAAATAAATTGGCAAGCGTGAAAATAAGCTGATAAACAATATGCCAAAAAAATGCACATTTTTGTTATAGATAAGTAAAAGGATATTACTTTGCTGGCTTCTCCAAGTGGAAATACTGTTCAAGTTCCAACATTTACTGAACTGTGCTCTCCTGATAGAACCCCAAGGGTCCTCAGGGGCTGTAACTTTCATTTCTCCAATGAAGGAGCCTCCTGCCAAGATCGGTGTCAGAAAGAATGACTTCTCTCCAAACAAAAAAAGCAACATGCTAAGAAATAAGAGAGCCAGAGAGGATGTGTTGAGGCTTAAGCTGGCACAGATGCTGGAGGCTAGTGAGACAAGCAACCAACCAACCTGCTGAAGTGTGAGGGAGAAGCCAATACCATGTGAGTGAGTGAAGGGCGGGCTCCCTGGGGTATTGCCAGGGTACTCGGCCCAACCAAAAGTCCCAGGAGCCCTGCTGAAAGATCAGGACTCCTGGAAGTCTTGGATGCAAAAAGAAACTCAGTTTCATTGTGATTAAGATACTAATTTTATCTAAATCAAACACAAGAAAAGATGCCAAGAATACTTTCCCAGACACCTAGTGCAAATTGCTGGACAATAGCAATGGTATTATACCATTTAGGTTATAAACACATGGGGTAAATTCTGTGGCATTTGACCCCAGGATGTTAACAGTGGGTCCTCCAGAAGATGTCATTTCAGAGGTCAGGTAGAAGGTGGCTCAAACTTTTTAATACCATGCTACAAAATTCTCTGGTGAACAAATATTTACACTCCAGCTCACTTCCAGAGCAGAAGACTCCCCGCTCCCACTTTCTTTATTTTGAGGTGATTGGCCAATAAATAGTGGGTACAGGAACATGGAGGTTTTAAGCTATAGTTGGCCTCTACCTTTTCCATCCACATATAAACTTACTTCTCAGATTGACACACCCATAACACAAACACCCAATACACCCACACCCATGCTCCACATGGAGCTCTGCTTTCTACAAAACCCTATTTTCTGTGTCTTTCTCAGTATATCTGAATGATACAGCATTGCTACTAAGTCAAAGCAGTTAGGCATTTCACATTCTACTCAAGACCCACTATCTTTCTTTTGTTTTTTTTTTATTCCTAATAATTGCAGGAAAGCTTTAAACACATGAAAGTGTTCTTCACCTTTTGAAATATTTCTGTTTAAGTTTCTAGCTAGAGCATCCCTAAATCAATGTTACGCTGATTTTTATGGCTTTGTCCTTCAGTAAGATTAAACACATTCAATGTGATCAAAAGAACCTAAGGAAACTTGTTTTCCAGAGCTCTGACACCAATGCATTTTACAACATTTCATAGGCACAAAATGATTTTAGTTGCATGTATTTAATTACCAATGAAGTTAGGCTTTATTTTTCCAGTGCTGGGTTGATGTACGGGTTTCATGTGTTTTACAGTGTAAGTCTCCCAGGCAAAGGCTGATAACCGATTGTGTGGATAGAAGTTTTCTGACTGCCCATCCTTTTACTCATTTTTAATGGGAAAATTGATTCAGTTGTTGTGGACATTTGCTCTGTCACCTGCTGTACTCCATTGGAACTTGAGAGAAAAGATGATCGAACATCACTGAGATTGGACAGACAGGCCCGGCTGTTAGATACTCGTAGATTAAAGTCCTTCCTTTCCATCCCCAGATTTAGGGGTTTGAACAAACTCATTCGTGTCTCTTAACCTCCAGCTTTTATTCTGGAGAATATTACCAACTTCCTGGTGTTGCTCTGAGTCTTATCTTTTAAAAAAATGTATTTTAAGCCTTTAGCCAATTCATAAAACACACTCAGAAAATGTGCCCTGAAGAAATTCACTTTGTAGCAACACCATGGGACTGTTAAGAAAAGAATATAACAAAAGCTAGGCGCGGAAGGCGGGGCACGGAAGGCATAGACAGACAGCGATCGCGGAAAACCTGAAGCATGACACTGTGGATGCGCAAGGAATTTAGATCTCATCTTCCGGCAGCCAAAATGACAAAATGTGATGGACTACCCAACAAAAGAAAGTGTCCCCAGTGTCAGGTTGGACACATCTTATCAATCAACTCTGTTGTCATGTGTCCCTTTATGAAAGGGACAATGAATCTTATGAAGGGTCATTCTTAATCAAGATTTTCACCTGAGGTGTAGAAGTTTTCTCATGAAGCCATTTATCTTATTAACCTCCAAACTGCAGAAATCATCATTTTATAATTCTGCTAAACCATTTTTCTAAAAAGGTGAAAATTACCCAGCCAGGTAGCTCTGTACTGCTTTTTTTTTTTAATGGAAAAAAGATAAAACAACATTTCATAACCAAATAATAGGAGAATAAAAAGAGTTAACACACGGCATGTTGTTATCTTGAAAGTAGTTACTCATGGTATAAAATATGGGCATAGAAATTTGTCAATTGATATTAGCACAAATCTTCCTTTTTAAGGAACAAAGAGATGCCAATAGTATAACTGACTTCCATTTCCCCCTGTCCCCACTGTCCTTTCCTTTTTCACCCGCCCTAGTTCCTTTTCCTTTTGCACAATTTCTTCCCATTTCACAGTATCTATTGGATGTTTTATACTTTATTTACTCTTTCAGTTTCTCACACCATGGAGACAAAATAATGTTTACCCATGTGAGTCTGGTTTATTTCACTTATGAGTATAGTCTCTAGTGCATCCATTTACTGATAAAAGTCTCAAGTTTATCCTTCTTTATGGCTAAGCAGTACTCCACTGTTTAAAAAGACCACATCTTCTTTATCCAATCCTCAGTTGATGGGCATTTGAATTGTTTCCAAGATTTAGCTATTACAAATTGTGCTGCTATAAACATGGTTGCACATATATTACTGTGGTATGATGTTTTTAAGGCTTCTGGGAAGATACCAGAAAAAGAATAGCTGGGTCAAATGGGACCTCTAATCCTGGTTTTTTGAGGCATCTCCACACTGCTTTCCACAATGGTTGTACCAGTCTACAATTCCACCAACAGTGAGAAGGGTTCCTTTTTCCCTACCGCCCTGCCAGCATTTATTATTTGTTGATTTCTTGATGACAGCCATTCTTTCTGGAGTGAGATGGAATCTCAGTGTTGTTTTAATTTGTGTTGCTCAAATGACTAATGATGTTGAACATTTTTTCATACATTTATTTGCCATTGCCCAGATGCCATTCATCTGGGAAGTGTGCATTTATCTCAGATGCTCATTTTTTTACTGGGTCTTTGAATTTGGGTGGTCTGACCTTTTTCAGTTCTTTATATGTTCTAGATAGAAGTCCTCGGTCTGAGGAACAACTGGCTAAGATTTTTCCTACTCTGTGGATTGTCTTTTCACTCTGCTGGTAATTTCTCTGCTGTGCAAAAGCTTTTTAATAAGGTGAAACCCCAGTTGTTGGTTCTTTGAAGTATTTCTCGTGCAGGCTGGATTTTGTTCATGAACACTTTGCCTACACCTATGTCTTCAAGGTTTCTGCCTACTTTCTCTTCCAGCAGATGTATTGTTTCTGTTTTAATATTTAGACCTATGATCCATTTTTATTTTAGTTTAGCGCGTGATGATAGAGAGCCAGTTTTTCCATGTGCTAGGATTGACGTGAGACTCTCCACGTGGACAGAGATGGAGAGGGAAGAGCTGCATCTGGGATGTCGTTAGAATCCCCTTGGAGGCGCAGGGTCTTTGCAAAATGCACAGCCGCCTGGTACCGGCTCTCCTCTGCATTGCACAGCAGAGCTTTGCAGCTGGGACCCCAGACCCATGGAGATGTAGGGCTGGATAGCAGGGAGTTCTTGGCTAACCTCTCCCACAGATTCTTCTTATTAAATGCCAGACATTTGGCATGATCTCTAAACAAACACCGGAGAGCAAAATTGACTTAAGTATTGTGTTGGCAGAAACCCAATAAGAAATATTTATATTTTAAGGTTTGCATTCCTTCTCTCATTCTCCCTCTCCTCCTGCTCCTGCTCCTCCTCCTCCTCCTCCTTCTTCTCCTCCTCTCCTTCTTTGACCATAGCTTATATTTTGGTTCCATAGAAGAGGATCTCTCTCCCATTTCTGCCTGTAAGAACATCATGGGAGTCTACCAATGAACATCCCACATCTTGGTTTGTAACCACTTAAAATGTGCACAAAAGCCTGCCAGCTGCTGAATGGATGCCCCAGAGGCCAAAAGATCGAGCATAGAAGAAGCATCTTGGGCCAGAAAGACACTTGAGCTAGACAAATTCAACTGGAAGAGGAGATCCAGGCCACAAGATGGCAAGTTCAGTGCCCATGAGAGCACCCTTCTTGGGAGGGGACACTGCAGAACCCAGCCTACGGCAGGCTGGGTGGCACACGCCTGCATCCCAGCACTCAGTGGCTGGAGCAAGAGGATTGAGAGGTTAAGGCTAGGAGTGGACACACAAGGAGACCCCGTGTCATAGATAGACAGACAGACAGACAGACAGGTGGTATCGCCCCTAAACTGTAATAATCAGCTATATAATAGAGTGAGTTTAGGCTTCCTTTCAAAACCTCAATTTTCTTTTTTTTATTTAAAAACAAAACAGAAAAAAGGGTAGAAATGATACAGACTTTAAAAAATAACATTAAGAAAAAATAACATTAAGAAATCATCACTAGTATATATTATGTTGTTTACCTTGGGGAATTATTTACCTTAGAAATTATTTCAGGGCCAGGGATTTAGCTCAGCGCCACAAATGCCTGCCTGGCAAGCATAAGGTTGTGAGTTCAACACCCCCCCAAAAAAATAAAAAGAAAAAAGAAATTATTTCAACTAAATGAAAACAGAGAGCTCTCTAATCATTTTCTCATGTTCCATACAGAATTCCTGGGACTATTTCTATATTCTCAAGTCATTTTCTTTTTACTAATATAAATACATTCTTTCATGCTGTCAAATCCATTCAATTTTTTAACCACATTTTTTCAACTCATGACTGTATGACACATAAGGTGATAAAAATTTGAACTGAATCCCAACATCCACTAAAATTGGGTTTGCACCCCCCCCAGGTTTATTTTCTTCTAATTTCATGAATTCACATTATCCCAGTAACTGAAATATGGCTGGAAGTATCTGCCAGTCTAATCTGGAATTATCTACTTGTGGAACAACAGAATGAGAGGAAGAAAGCCATTCAAGTCCTTCTGTTAGAAGAGACTGAGAGGTGGTACATCTGCAGGGAAATAAAATGTGAAACCTAATAAATCCCAGACACTACAGGGAACTTGGCACTTTTGAATATTACGCAACAGAATAATCTTCTCTCATGTTACAGGATATCAGATGAATACTGGTTCAATAAATAGATGCTTTAACGGGTTAATTCCTGGAAGGGGTAATTTATAATTTTGAGGCTGGGTTTAGTTCTTTGTCTCTCATTAAATGATAAGAATGTGTCAAAGCTTTAAGTCACATTTTAAATCTAAAACTTCATCAAACAGCAATATTTTAAAGATCTAGAAGGAGCCGTGCTATCTAGGAAAGTGGAGTTCCATTCAAGGGGGGCGCTGATAATCACTCCATATCAATCAGTCAGACAACCAATCACGTTACTCTTTCTGTGGCCAAAATTTGTAGTGCTGTACCTCAGACACCACCAATTCAATCAATCTCTCCCCAAAGCTGATAGGTGACTGTCATCTCTGCATTCTCTCAATTCTCTCAGTTTACAAATTAGGGCTTTACGTCACATTTAGGCTCCAGAATCTTCCCAAGGACTAAACACAAGTCTCCTATCTGTGCTCTTTTTATTTCTCTGTTCCAAGCACCAGATTACTCAGGCGCCAGAGTTGGGGTGTGGCCAAGCTCTTTGTAAAGCATCTACTGAAAGCCAGGAGCTGCTGCTGGGTGCTGAGAATTCCAAAATCAACAAGGCAGGAGCGTCTCTATCGGGACATTTCACCTCCCGCAGCAGGAAGAACTTAAGGGAGACAGGCACATGGGCAGCAAAACAGTAAGCTGACAGCTGATGAAAATGGGCCACATTTCTAGTTGTTAAACTGCATACATAACTTTGTCCATTTCCCTCGCTACTTGTAAGGGCAATGCTAGAATGGTGCTGGTACACACAGTTGGGGTGGAAATATGGCATGCATGCCGCAGCTGGCTGTTTGTTATCACTAAAAGCTAAAAGATTCGCGCCCCCCCCCCCCACTGCGTTAGGTGCTCCTTAGATATTTATCAAGGGAAGAGCATTGACCTGAAATTTTGCCAGTCTGGTTTTCCAAATAGCCACAAGGTGGCAGACGCTTGCAAGAAATCAGGGTCAACCTGGCCTGCTGATTTCTGTGGCGTGATAGATGCTAAGACCAGCAAAGTGTTGCCTTTTTGACGAGCATTCTAATAAACTGGAAAGCAAATTATAGTATTAGAATGTGCATGCACTTTGTTGTTTTGTGAGAGGCTTTTTTGAAGCTGTGAAAAAGGAAATAAAATATGAAAATTGACTAGGTACCCAAGAACTATGGAATTACTTCCTCTTAAGAATCATTTCTTCTTTAAATAACAATGCTTCCTGCCTCTAAGCTATGTCTCAGATTTGGAAAATTTCAAAGTCCCATGATGAATGTAAAAGCACTACCAGTTTCCCCAAGATGAAATAGGACCTTCTCTGAAACTAAGTGGTCTAAAACCCAGATTTTTGAACTGGAAGTTTGCTTGTAGGACTAACTGAATCTAGAGTGTGGGACACTGGGATGAAGGTGTGAGTGTCACACCCTCCCTAGGGCAGAGTAGCCTGGATGCAGTCTAAGGGACAGAAAGAAGCTTGTGTCTCTCTCTGTCCTCTTGTTGCTTTTGCTGTCTTCTGCCACCACGAATGGCTGCCTTCTGCTGTGTCCCACCCTGCCTTGGAGCCAGCCCACGCCTGATAGCAGGCATGGCTGTGGGACCTGAAATGCAGCTCATGTCATCAGGTAAATCCTCCCTGTCCTCATGGAGGTCAGGCGTGACTGTGTGACTTGATTTTGCCATTGAATCTTAGAGAAACATCACGCGTGTCCCTCCTTGTGAGTAGTTTAAAACCCTGTTCATGGTTCACCCCCTCCTTTCCCTCCCCACAGAGACCACTGGGCCCCCTTCTGGGTCCCCAGTGCCATGACCTCACCCTATAGAGCCTTATGGTATGGGTGAGAAAAAAGCATAAGTTGCTGTCCTGAGATGAGGCACTATTTTGCACTGTAGCATAGCTTATAGTCTGAGATGACCGATGCAGTATCTTCCACAGTAGCTGTGAAAATAAGCGAGGTAATAACTGTAAAATACTCAGCCCCACTTTGCTGCTTCTTAGACAATACAATCACTTGAAGCTGTTAATACCCTTCGCCACTATTCACCCACTAATTCATTTTCCTCATCGTGCTCATGACAAAAGCACCTTTAGGTAATATGTCACTTCCTCTCCCAGCTGTGGGCATCATTCAGAGGTGGACAGTGAGACTTAAGATACAATAAAGAAGCTAAGACATTGCTTTGCAGGTGGCAAGAGAACTGCGGAAGATTCAGTGCTAGCCATAACATGCACCTGCTCAAGAATATTTATTGGACAATTAGTGCTAATGTCCTGATGCCACCATGGTGCCTCTGTGGCCTCCGTTATTCAGGAGATACTGACTGCTAAATATAATCCATAAGCAATTAGTTAACCTAAGGAACTTTAATTCCACTGAATAATTTTCTTCCTCTACTAATAATGACAGTGAGTTCTCAGCATCTAACTGAAGAAAATGCACACTGTACTTCCCACGCCAGGGCAGAATAACAAAGACAGGCTTATCAGATGCCAAATAAGCATTATTTTTCAAGCTCCCTGACATCTGTGCAAGAAGTTGCATTCTAATTTCCCAAGAACGCAAATTCACTGTGATGCCAACTTAGTGTTCTTGGTACAGTTGCAAGTGTTTGCCGTTACCAAGGAGCTTCCCATCGGATGCAGTCTCAGATCTGCAGCTCCTGCTCATTCTTTCAACCCAGATTTTCCACCCAGTCAGGCATTCACTGTAATATTCCCCAGCTGGCCCCTTTAATGAGAAAAGATAATGGTCCCACACTGTCATCCTTTCACAGGAGGACATGAGAGCCCATTCGCCTCCAGGACCTTCCAAGGCCCAGGACACAGAGGCTAGTAGTACCCAAGTCTCCAGCATTCCCCAAAATCATGCCATAGAGGTTCCCATCTCCTGCTCCCTGGCTCTGACTCTCAATGGGAAGAATGTCCAGAGGAGTGACCCCAAGATAGGACATTAGTGCCCAGCATGGAGGAGACACGGTGAGGCAAGGAACTGGAAACAGAGGAAACACCTGAAATTAATTGATAGAGTAGAGGGAAGAATGCTTATTCTGTCTCTCACAACCGGACTCCCGAAGACTGCATCCAGGAAACTACCCCAGCAGGACTCCTGGGCTTCCCTGGAGCCTTCAATCCCTAATGAAAGGCCAGATGGCCCACTAGACAGAATCTGTTTGATACCTGCTGTGAAAGCCACTTCTTCACAGCTCTGTCCACACACTCATAAAGCTTACAGGTCTCTTGTAAGTACCTTAGTCTTCATTATAAAAGAACAGCCACCAATTCTCAGGTACCGTGAAACCTTGGATTGTGAGGAACTTGTTCTGTGAATGTTCCAAAAGGCAAGCGAGCATTTCTAGTACACTTTACCTTGAAAATGAGCCATGTCTCCCAATACAAGTCCCAGGTGACAGCAAATGTCACCGGAGCACCACTGAGCCAACAGTTCTCTCTCAGTTCGAGATTATAGACCATGGATCAACTCCCAACAGCAAGAAGTTATGTGGAAGATCTTGTCTGCAGAGGAGGAGGAGAAAAGGTGGGGGAATCCCTTGCAAAATGTTATAGAAAATGTTGCAGCTGATGAATCTGCTTAATGACAAGGTGATGTCACATTTCCATGAAATCCTCAAAAGGAGGCAAAAACAAGTGTTACTGGCCAGGTTTCTTGATAAATTTGCACAAAAAGAAAGAGTCCAAGGATCCAATAGATAGCAGTGATTCCATTAGTGGTGGCGAAATTCATCCCACACAATAACCCTCCTCTCTCTTGGCTCCCTCTTACCAGCCATGCAAGTTTTCAAAGGTAAGTACAGATTGTTTATTTTTCATTATATTTTATATTTTTATTATTGCTTTGTATTATATTACAGTACTGTAATAATTTTTATGTGAATATTTTTGGATTCTGGGACAAATTGTCTGAGTTTCCATTATTTCTTACAGGAAAATTCACTTTGATATACAAGTGCTTTTGGATTACAAGCATGTTTCCAGAATGAATTATGCTTACAAACCAGGCATCTGATGGTATTTAAGTAAACTTGCAACAAGACCTAGAGGAGACTGATGAGAAAGACAGTGGGAGAAAGAGATGGTGCAGGAACTAGTGATGTCGGCATAAAATGAACATCCTCAGAGCTACTGGAGAAGAAAATGTGCTCATAGGGCAAGAACAAGGAGATCTAAAGCAAGCAGCACAGAGCGAGAGAGAGATTAGGAATTCAACTGTATCTGCAATCTGGAGATTTCAATGGAAGATTAGAATATAAGATGCAGGACATCCTAGAAAGTGAAACAAAAATTTTAAAAAAATAGAAAACGGAAGTAAAAAGGAAAAGGCTCTCAAACCAGAAGTTCAACAGTTCTGGAATTCCAGAAAGAATAGAAGGGAAAGATTTATCAGAGACTGTAGAGAATTTTCTCCAGAACTGAGGACCGTAAGTCTCCAAACTAAAAAAGCACAGTGAATGCCATGCCGAACAAATGAAAACATCACGAGAAAGCACAGAAATGTCAGAGTCCGGAGATGCAGAGAAGATGCTGCAGACTTCTGAGGAGGAAATGAACAGATGGAAGCCAGAATCCCAATGGCATAGCTAGAAACACACAAGTAAGTCTTTCAAGTTCTAGAAGAAAAATTATCCTCAATCTGGTATGTCACACCCGGTCGACCTACGGATCAGAGCAAAGGACAGAGTAGACATTTTCAGACTTCCATAGGCAGTCTTTCATGAGAGTCAAAATCAAAGGAGAAGACATGGAACCCGACCTAAAGGGGTCACGGAGGAGCCCCACTAGAACATCAGGGTAATAGGCCAGACAGCTGCAGATGAAGAGAATGCAGTCCCTGCGACAGAGGACTCCCTGAATGTCAGTTCCCATTGCTGTGAAGAAGTGCCCGAGATAATGAACTCAAAAAAGAGGAAGGATGTATGTTGTCTCATGGTTTCTGAGGCTTCAGTCCACTGTCACTTGGCCTGGTTACCATGGGCCTGCAGTAGAGCCTAGGATGGTGATAGCACTGGACCTATGGAAGCAGAACAGAGAAAGGAGCAGGATCCCTAAATCCCCTTCAAGAACGCGCCCCTGCGACAGCATCTCTTCCCCTTGGCCCTTGACATCTCACTCCCCAAGAGTCCTGCGGGTTACTAGCAAGCATAGGACCCTGGGGAACACTCCAGATCCAAACTACAGCAAATTGTCAGCAAAACCTGAACCAAAGGATTGTATGACGCCAGGAAAACACAACTTACAGCCACTTGGAGAACAGCAGGAATGATCATTTCAGAGAGCAAATGTTGCAACTTTCTGTTGTGTGTTTTACTAGCAGAATAGCTTTTGGCTAGGCTTTATGGGGCGTGCTAATTTTTTGTTTCACTGACTGGTGGCAGAATCAAAGGAGGCCTTGCCAGTGTTACAAGCTTTGGGAACAGCAGAAAGCTGGGCTTCAGGTTCCACTGGAGGGAAAAGACTTAGTTACGGAAGGAGGAATTCCGTGAATATTTACCACAGTGCTAGCATGGGGCTCTAATGAGCTAAATGAGATTAATCAATTAACCTTTGAATCAAAACGATGGAGCAAATTTGAGAAGTACTGCAAGTGTTCAAGGCATAAGACGGGGCAGCTGCTTTAATAAGGGACATTAGACAGCCTGCTCACTAAGCCATCAACAGCGTAAAGCACAGTAATCAATACCAGCTTTACGTGAGTATTGGACCTTGCGCATTCCAGAGGACTGAAAATAGAATTCTGCTTAACACCTCTCCTTCAGGATCACAGAGCATATACCTAGGAGCACTGTCTTGATGCTCATAGCCCGAAAGAATAATGTAAGGTTATAAAAATCCATTCTTTTCCATTTTATGGGGTGTTCACATGAATTAGATGTTTAAGGCACAAATACAAAAATGATAGCATTTCTTCCTCCCTGCCCCCAATACTGGGGATTGGACCCAGGCCCCTCAAACTGAGCTACATCCCCAACCCATGTATGTTTTATTTTGAGATAGAGTCTTGCTAAATTCCCAAGCTTGATTCAAGCTTGAGATCCTCCTGTCTCAGCCTCCCAGAGTGCTAGTATTACAGGCATGAACCACCAGCCTAGCTGACAGCTGACATTTCTATAGTGCTCATTCCAGCCCAGGGGTCATTTTCAGAACGTTATAAATATCACCTCACTTAAAACTCACTGAAAATCTCAGTGAGTTGGCACACTTACTGTTCCTATTTGACAGATGTAGCAATCAACGTCACAGAAAGACATGTAACTTTCCCACCACCAACTGGCAAAGCTGGATTCCAAACCAGCAACCCATCTCTGAGGCACACACTAACTGCTGGAACAGTATGAGTGTGTTCACATCACTCACATTGCCTTCTACGATTGAAGCCTGCCATCTATAAGGCTTCTGGGCTATTGCTCCAAAATATGTGACTCGGAAATAAACCAGCAAGTTCTCTGTTGCCTGGTGGAGACACACAAGTCTCCAGTTCTAGACACAACTCAGAAACCAGCAACTGAAGCACAATGAATAGAATCCACAAAGCCATCGAGGTGGGTGACCCAGCTGACTCACACCCGGTGGGAAATGCGCAGAACACAGCTCAGCGTGCTGGGACTGTGCTAGTTTTCTGTAGCCACCACGAGGAATCACCACAAACTTGATGGCTTGAAACAACAGAAATTTACTTTCTCCAGGGTCTGGAGCCCTGAAATTAGAACTCCAGGGATCAGAGGAAGAGTCTGGGGAGAACCCCTCCTCGCCTCTTGGGAGCCCCGGGTAGCTGTCAGCAGCCCTATTAACTGCTTTCTGGTTTATGGCCACTTCTTGCCTCCCCAGCCTTCATCTTACATCGCCTCTTTGGGGTGTGTCTTCCCTGTCTGTCTTCTGTGTGGACATTCATCATGGTAAGCAGAGTAATTTCCTCATCTTAAATTCCTTAATTAACCATTTCAGTAACAAGGTGACACCTGATGTCCCAGGCTTAGTATACAGACATGACAGCGAGAGCCAGTTACAGAACCATCTCCTCAACCAGGAGGCTGAGCTCTGTAGCATAAACACACAACCAAGCAAAAGTGAAGAAGACCAAATGAGAGAGCTAAAGACAGACAGCAAACACACGCACGCACGCACATACACACATGCAAGAGATTGCAATGTTAGGTTTTTTAAATGCACAGAAGAAAAGCCTGGAAATGCTGGAAACATTCAACATCTACAGGGTATTAAACTACTGTAAATATTAGAATGTTGTGGCTAGTACGGAGCACACATATGAAAAGGGAATCAATTAAATATGTAAAGTAAGGCCTTTAAGGTCTTACTGAATGTGGATATGAGAAAGCATTGGAAAGAAAGAAGAGGGGGCTGAGCCAAGAGACATAGTGCTCAAGAAAGGCAGAGGTGACTTTCTCAGCTCCGGGCAGAGGCGCTGGTGCTAAGACGCTGACACTGACCCACTGAGCTGGGGAAGCTGGGGCTGAGTGTGACATTTTTCGCACTGCTGTAGCTCAGGGGGCTTCGGGCCACTGTTGAAGGCCACATGCTGGGCTATGTGGCTCTTCCAGAGTGAAGTCCACACAACATTACTGATCCTCAAATGGCCTCTGCCTCTCTAAGGCTCATTCAAAGTCTGGTCACGGGAAGAAATTTAGCGAGTGATCTCAGGTCCTCTCTGAACCGCAGTCACTGATTCAAGGGGCCCGTGCTTTTCCTTTCTGAGAGCCAGCACTCCTGCACCCCGGAAAATGACTATCAGGGGAGCCATGGACTCCTTCTGGGAGGTTCTGCATGCGAGAGGACAAACCCTCAGTCTGGGGTGATTCACAGGAGGATTAACCGAGCTGACCCTCCAGGTCCTGCAACTCCCCAGGTCTCCAAGGCCTGACCTCACAGACCCTCAGTCACCAGGTAAGGCCAGCAGGGTCAGGGCCAGGGCTAGGGCCAG
>PVLA01017300.1:0-17814 GCA_004027455.1 Hydrochoerus hydrochaeris
GTATATATAATGTCTTCTTTTTCCTGAACTTTGGATTTGACTCCTATTTGCATGAGGTGTTTGTTTGAAAAATGTTTCGTGTAGCTGCTATATGTAAACAAGACAAAAAGTCCAGGTCTAGCACGTGACAGGTCACAAAAGGAAACGGGTAGAAGAAGCTTCTTATTCCATGGTCTAGCATGTTCTGTGGCTACTTAAATGGATATCAAAATGTTAGAATACAAGAACAGTGTAAGAAGAGATGGGCCATGTCTGCCTCCTTTTACTAATCCAAGTGTGTCTATACCTGTATCTATATTAATGGTAATGTTGATTTAATATTCCTATATCAGTGTTCTCTACTAAACTACAAAGTTTTATAAATCAGAAGATCATTCACTTCTATTTAGATTTTGCTTTTTCTATTGTGTTTGACTTGATTGTGTATAAAGTTCCATTGTAAAAGCCTGATTTGAACACTGTACTATCAAAGTTATTGTCTTTTGGTAATATCTGGAGTATCTACCCTCAGGTAGAAGGACAGTGTCCTGAAATGAACTCTCCAAATAAACTCCAGGACAATGGGGATCCCAGAAGTGCTACTCAGATTTTTATAGAGAGCAAGAAATGAAGGTAATTAGAATCACTTGTATTTATGGAGCAGAAAAGGTTGGGAAGCATGGACTACATATCCCGAACAAGACTTGACCATAATGTGATTTCCATACATACTTGCTTCTCTAGGCCAAGAGGATTGCCCAGTGCTTACCTGGGCATCTCCTCAGAAGGCAGCATGCAAATGATGCTGTGAAAAAAGAAGAGACAGGATACCGGGGTTAATCTCCTGAGACTTGTCCCCTGTGGCCCAACTCAGAGTCTTCCCATGGAGCCTGATAGGGCTCAGCACCCAGCAGCCATCAGGACAGGCTGGCATTTGTCTCTGGTGAGGTCTTGAGGTGGCCTTTTACCTGGCAGTACCATCAAAATTTGTGCTGCTTGTTTCCTTGTATAAATTAGCTTCTCTTCAGTGTGGTGTAATGCACAGATTTTCGCGTGGTGAACTCTAATGATTTGAAAGGGAAAAGAAAAGTTCACACTCATGTTTAAAGCATCCTCAGAGAATTAGACTTTTTGGCCCTTGGATATTTCTTGTTCCTCCTATTTTGTCCTTGTAGTGCTTTCATTGTGAATGTGGCGTAAGAGGCAATAAAGTTCCTGTGGGTTTATATTCCACTTTCTTCTCGTATCCAGGAAAAACATTCAGGATAACTTGCTGTCAGTGTTCTGTGCTCAGATAATAGTGATTTCAGCAAAATGATTTCTATGACACAATGTATTTTAGCTCTGAAATCTTGGAATATCCTGTTGCAGTGAAGAGTGATATGGTTGGATCATTGTCCAAATTTGTATGTGTACGTTTGAGCACGCTTTTGCTGTGTGTTCTCTGCACAGTGTTTGGAAAACATAAGTCTTGCATGATTTTATAATTAACAGTAGATGACCTGAAGGTGGTTAGATCCTCATGAGTCACTGCAGGTCAATCTAAGTGACTAGGAACCTCCTCTTTCAGACCAGGTGCTGAGAGTGTCACTATCCCTTTCCTCACGCTTAAAGTCCACACACATGGAGGTCATACCAGTGATTTCCCCTTGTCTAGGTGGGAAACCTTTGTGATTAATGGTTGCAACCTGTGTTCTTTGATTTATTGCAGGTGATGACTGCCTTGTCTTGGGGATCCCTTGCTACACTGTTAAGCAGAGGGCCTAGGGAGGGATTGAGGACTCCTGCACCACCCACAGCCACTGAGACGATGATCAGGAGATGGAACTGCAGACAAAGAGGGGGCCAGAAGGTTTCCCTGTCATGTTTGTTAGTTTTTCCTCTTCACAAATTTTCCTATTTTCCTATGGAAAACATGAGAAAGTACTAATAATGCATTTCACTTCCTGCTTTTGGTCTTGTGTTTTCCAAAAGGTTCAAAAAGTTTTATGATTCATGGTTTTCAGGAAGCCTTGGTGAATATTTTAGTCTTTTGCTGTTGGCAAGGAGAACCTCCTTGGTGTTGGCCGCACACAGCTAAACATTCTATTTGCTTTGTCCAATATCATTTAAACTTCTGTAGAAGGGCTTGCCTTCTTTCTCAGCCTCTGAGGCTCTTGTACCTGGTTCTCTGTGTGTAGTTCCCTTGTTGGTCTAGAATGCTGTCTTCCAGAATGCACCCTAGTTACACGTGTTGTTATTGAAGGGTCCAGCTTGCTTCTGCTGCCATACTTCTGCTTCGTTAATTTTTTTTTATTGATGCCAAGCTTTAAACAGATTCTTTGGTCCTCCTCTGTTTGCTTCTTCCCCTGAATTTGTTTCCTTTCCACCTTGTGAATCACTTTTTTCATTTGCACAGCACTGAATTGTGAATCTGATGCTCTGATAAATTCAAGTACTAAAAATGTGTGTCATTCTAGCTTTTAGCTGTTTCTCCAACCCCCTATTCAAGTCATTAATCCTGTTTCACAAAGGTAGAAATTGGCTGTGAGACATTGACTACTTGTGTCAGTTCAGCCCTAATTTTGCCCTTATCTGTTTCATGCTTCATTGTGAGCAATGTGTAGGGGTTTTCTTTTGTATGTAGGCAAAAACTTTGACTTCCTTTGAAATTTTTTTCTAGATTGTTCTTGATGAAGTGATATGTTAGACTTCTGTAATATTACAGGGACTGACTTTCCTGAATGAGTTTACAGCTGCCATGGGTGAGGTATCTGAAGGACCATTTATAATTACTTCCAGTTGCTCAAAGATGCTCTTTCCTTGACCTACACAACAAGAAAATGAGAAGTATACACTCAGTAAGCATATGACTGGCTGCCTGTTGGAGAGCTACGTGCCTGCTTTGGATCTAGGGACATATCTGAGGAAAGACATTGGTTGCTGGGCAGGTTTTAGAAAAATCAGATGCCGTTGCCCACACAGTGGTCTGGACACAGGGCGAGTTGTGGTTTTTCCACACTGAATTCCGAGCCTTGGTGTGGCTTGTTCTTCACTGGCACCAATGGGTCTTTCCTGATTGCCCTCTGCCTTTGGCTCAGCCATTCATTAGAGGTATCAAGCTCTTCCTCGTCCCAGGCCATCTGAGTCATCATCCTTTCTATATGTGATGTGATGTCTGCAAATATTTCCATCACGTGAGCCAAGAGCATTGCTTTGTGGATGTTCACTAGATGAAGGGCCTTTTACTCCTCACCAGGAATTTCTTTCTGAACTTTTAAAAATTCCTGCTGTATACACACCTTCATCTGGTCCCATGTTAATTTAGGGTCTGAGCTCTTGAGTGTAGTGGGGACTCTCTCACACCTTTGCCTCTTCTACCTCATGTCTGCTTCCTGCTCCATTAATTTTTCCTCTGTCTGCCTTAGATTTTCACAAGGGATGTAGTGATTACACACAAAGTGATGTGAATGGCCTCTGTACTGCATTTGTCCTGTGCATGGACAGCAGGAGCCTTGGGATAATGCGAGCCTGCTGCAGCTTCCTCTTCACTCCCAAATTTCTGGATTTCCTATGAGCTGTCTGACCCAGTTCGCTGGCTAGAATTTCCATGTTACATCCCTTCCCATCCTCTCTGTTGAACCAGACATTTTCCTGTATGCATCTTTGTTTTACTACATTTCAAATTTCAAATGAAATAGCATATTTGAACATCTTATTGTCTGTAAAATCCTGCCTTTTGTGCTTTATATTCTGTTTTGTTTTGCAGTGCTTGTTTTTAGCCAATCAGGCATAGATTTATCTTGAGAAGTGTCATTGCACTGTCTAATAAAAACATTTGTGTTTATTCAATGAAAGTTTGGGGACACTCCCACATGCTGATTTGAATACAAAGAAACCACAATCATTGAGGATGTGACTCTTCTAGGGGCATCACTGCAGGTGAAGTATAAGTTCTGAGATCTGAGGAATCATGATTAGGTTTGTTGATTGAGTTTGGGAATCTCACACAACAAATAAGATTATAACCTTCTCGAAGTAAATGTGATAGATAGTCTTGCATCTCTCCATAGTGAGTGGTTCATTGGGTTACATCAGGAAGAATGCAGTACCTTTTGCCAAATAGGATGAATACTCAAGAATCTCTTGATCTATAAAGATGGCAGGGCTGGAATGGTCTGCATGTTTCAGCTGAACACTATTTGAGAGCATATGAAAGAGTAGAGGTGAGGATTCTTCAATTATTTCCTCATCCAGTCACTGTAAAATCTCATTCCCTTAATTCTCACACCTATTTTTATTATTCCTCACTACAATTCTTTTTAAGAGTAAAAACAAGAGATCTCATGTTAAATAATTTTTCTCATCTATTTTTAAAAACAACAGTGACTTTCTGATACAATATTTCCAGTTAATGTTAAGTGATATATATGCTTTATACTGCTGAGATGGATTAAAAAATTTTGTTAATTAGCAGATTTTGGAGGTAGGGCCAGGAGTTCTCATGCTATGATATTTAATCTTAATGTAATTTTCCTTACATAATGCTTAAAGCATTCTCCCATGGCCAAAGAGAAAAAGGCTGAGAGATCCAGTCCTGCCTGTAAAGGAATCTTCATGCTCAGAAATTTAAAATACTTTTTTCTTCTTAATGAAATTTTTATCTGTAATGCTTAAAGCCTTCTCCCATGGCAAAAGAGAAAAAGGCTGAGATATCCAAGTCCTGCCTATAACAGTGTTAACTGAGTAGGTGGAGAGACTTGTGTCATCTGGATATGATGGAGATCTTGGTAGCTGGTGTCAGTCCATCTATTTAAACTATTAATTCTGAAGGGCCCAAGGTCCAGTGTCTCACCTCTAGCCTCCAAAGTTCCTCAGCATAGGGAATTTGAACACTCCCTTGTCCTCATGCCCCCCAGCCAAGAGTCATTTCCTTAATGCCCTGTCATCTCTAGTGGTAAGGAATGAGCTGCATAATAGCCCTGGAGTACTATCATTTTCCACGTATGCATGTCCCTGTGTGTATGAGCACAGTGTACTTGGTGGCAGTTGCCAGGAGAGGAATGTATATATCTTGGATTTTCGCCTGAGCATCAGCTTGTTTGAGTGAGTGAATGAGCAGGGGGTAGGTTTTCCCCCAGGAGAAAGAATATCCAGCTAAGAAACATTGAGAGATGTAGGGAATTGCTTAAGTTATTAGATGGCTTTTCATAGGGCTGGTTGTGTATTCTTTCAGCATCTTCATTGCATTGTAGGTAAGAGTGAAATCAAAGTGTGTTTATCATTGAGTTAGGCAAAGTGATGTCTGGTGACTACAAGAGCATCTTAGGAACCTCTCTGAACTATGCCTTTTTCTCTGTCAGCCTAGACTCTTGCTACTTGAAGAGAAGTTCTTTTTAATTTTTTTGTTTTAGATACCAAAGATTGAACTCCCAAGTCATACTTGCCAGGCAGGCGCTTGTGGCCCTGTGCTATATTTGAAGCCCCAGAAAAGAGTTGTAAAGTAGGGACATGTAAAGCCTTCTTGCCCCATGATTCTCAGGATATTTTTGTTGCCCATACAAAGGGGAAGAAATGGACTCCCATTCTTTTTCAGGTGTTCTGTATAACATGTGATGTTTCATGTTAACTCTGGTCTTCTGTGGCCGTTTCACCCAGCGAACTTACAGTGATATGCAATAATTATTTAAACTTAAGTGGGATTTAAAGAATTATTTATCCTGAATTAGTCCCTCTGCCCCTGGAGTCACATTTCATCTGCTCTGCAGCTATGTCCAGCTAGTGGCTAGTGTGACAATGGTTCTCACCACTGAATTTGTCTTCATGACTTTCACAAGTGAGGGATTCTAAAGAGAGGTGGGCAGGCCTCTGATGACTACATGATGTCTTGTGATGGAAATCTAAAGAGCTGTGTGGTGAATTTCAAAGTTGACAATGTAATCTGGAATATTTCCTTTCACTTACATCTCTCCCAGTCTCTAGTGGATGAAAATGTGGCACACAGTCCTTGGAAAGTTTCAGGAACTGAATATGTCAATGTGGTTTGGCCTACATTGGTGACAATGATTATCCTGTTCATTTGTTTTTATTTAAGCTAATGTTTAAGGAGTTTGAAAAAGTTAGAAGTTCACGTGGGCCATTTAAACAGGTTGTGGCCAGAGAGTACTTACATCAATGTTCAAAATATATATGATGTCAGTTTGTATACATAATGTCTTAGTGCTATGAATTTCCTTTAACAATTAGGAAATGCACAGTTCATATATGTGTGCCTGATGTTTGAGAAGTTTAGAGAACTGCTACCAAGAACAAATTACTGTATGAGAAATAAAAACATTGTAGTGAAAAATAGACTTTTGCAATGAACAAGCGACCAAACAGCTTGTCTAGGACAGCTGTCTCCCTGCCAATATTGGTTTCATAACAAAACTCCCATTAGCTTTCCTCAAAAAATTCCCTAGTAATGTATGACTCCTCATTAAGTCTTCTGTCAGGGCAAAAAGCCTTTCTCTACTCTTACGCCATATATGTACCCCTATATGTGTTTCATTGTGCCAAATAGTAAGGAACTGTTCCAGCAAGAACAGCATCAGCCCTTGTTCCCTAGAATGCATCTTTAGTTTTAGCCACTGACAACAAATCTACGAAGTCTGCTGAACTCTTTCTGATGACTGACTGCTACGGGGAACTGGAACTTGATGAAATAGTGGCAGGAGACCTCACGGTCGGTGTCAGCCTTGTTCAACGTGGGATCCTCTTTGCAAAATAAGGTGGCCTGGGTCTAACCACCCTGTTCAAGGTTAACTTCACCTTCTGGCATTTTACCATCTAATTGTAGCACAAGGTTTTCTACTCCTGGTTGTTTTTGTCTGAAATCAATCAGGAAACCCACCTAAAGCAGGGGAAGTCAGGACTGATGAAGTCATCTGGACAGGAAGGCATTTTCACAGACCTTTATTATTGAGACTCTTTCCAAAGCGAATGAAACACTTCAGAGAAATATAACATGCTCCTTGAACTTCCCGTCTACTTTTTCTATAGAAAAAAGTCAAAACAGACAAAAAGGTAGAAATCTTACAAAATTAAAAATAAAAACTAAGAAATCACTAGTTGATAAATTAAATAGTGTCATCTTAGATATAGTTGTTCAGATTACCATATCGAAGCACAAAGAGTGGAAAAACATCAAACAATGGCAGTACAAACCTTTCTGTTCTATAGGCCAATAAAACTTAGTAATATGCCTTTGTACCTTACACACTTAAACATACATATAGTTATATTTTTAGAACACTTTCCTTCCCTTTCATTATTACAATATCATGCATTTTGGATCTTATTACTCTTTCAGTTTTCATTATTTTTTACACTAAAGAGACAATGTGATATTTACAAATGTGAGTGATTTGTTTCATTTATGGGGATAGTCTCAAGCATCCATTTACCTATAAAATCCTCAAGACTATTCTTCATCCAGGTTTCTGCCTGATAGCATGTTCACACCTATCCTAAAACCTCTAGAACAGAATATCCTGAAGTATCAGCCACTATCCTTTTGTGCTTAATTAGCACTTAAGTGTTGAGCCTTGAACTGCTGGGTGTGTTTGAAAAGAGCTCATGATGATTGGTCTTGTAAAGAACAACACAGGATTGGGCAGTGTAGCTCTGGCCTTCCATAGACCGCACCTCAGGTCCAGCCCCTTTGTTTTGCTTCTGGTTTGAACATCTTCATCACTGGGGAAACGTTTTAAGTTGCAACAAGTAATGAGAAATTGAAGAAGTAGGGAGGTGCTGAGGGAGGGCCATGTAGATTGAGAAAAGTGAGAAAGAACCCAAAGTTAGTGACCTTTACTGCTGTTAGGCAGCATTGTGTGTCAACTGGCAGTCAGGGAAGTGAGGATATTATCTTCACATTGAGAAGGTGAGGAAAGGTTTTGTGCACTTCTCCATGATTTTCTTTCAGAGGAATGGGTTTGTAGCAACTTCACGAAGTCCCTCCTTAATCATAGAGAATGCCTTAATCTTAGAGGGAGTTAGGATTTTTCACCCTCCTCTACATTAGCAATCTGCCCTCAGTAAGATCCGGGCCTTTTCCCTTGGAGTTGGCTAGAACCAATAGTATATTCTACTTTGAGCTCATTCGTACACATGCTTCAAAGGATAGGTATGCTTATTTCAAGGTTGTGGGCTGGAACTCTTGAAAATTATGTTAGTTTTGAAGATTGAACAGGTGGACATACAGGGAGGGAAAATTGTTTTTACTGAGCATATTTTGTAGGGCAAGTTTAACACATGATGAACAAGGCTCAAATGTGTTTTGGTGAAGGTCAAGGAGGGAATAGTTGTCATTTGTATCTTGTTTGTTTGCTCCTGAGTTCTGATTTCCCCATAGGTTCATGATGTGCTGTTGCTTTAGGTTTCACTGGGAGGAGGCAGCATTGCATCATTATGAGTGTAGGTTCTTCTGGATTTTGCCTTGATGTTCCCAAAAAGCCTCATGGGCTTTTTGGCAGGACCTTTAATGGAGATTGGATAGTAGTGGCATTGTAGCTGAGGTACTATTAGGAGGTGGGGCCTGGTGAGAATCGTTGGGCGACAGAGGCAGAGACTGAGACATTTATGGCTCTCTTCTAGAAGGCAACCTTGTCTCTCCTCCCCTTGTGCCATAACCTGAGCAACTTCTGCTCCACTGTGCCCCTCCACTGTGCTGTTCTGCTTCAGAGCTAAATGACAATGTCCTCTAAACATGGATTAAATTAAACCTTATGTCGTCTCAGTTGCTGGTGTGGTATGTCCAGTCTTAGCCCGAAATCTGTGACTAAGTCACCCTGGAACTCAGTGCAGAGTTCTTCAGAAAGCTGAAGAATTTGCACCAGAAGACTGAAGAGCCTGTGCTGCAAGGCTGCATCCCCCAATTGAATGTTCAAAGGCAGTGGCAAAGACCAGAGCCCCATCCAAGAGGCAAAAGTGAAAAAGCTGTTCTTATTTTCCTTTTTATTCTATCCACCATAGCAGCAGTATGATTGGTACCCCCCATCAGTGGCGTGGGTCTTCCTATTTCAATTTGCAGTTTGCATGTTGTTCAGTTAGAGAAGAAGAAAATCTAAACAAAACTCACTGAACTGTGCTCAACTAATCCACTAGGGCTTTTTTCCCCTTTCTAAATTGATAGCACTGTTATAACACAGCTGTGGTGTTAATACATAGGTTAACATTTCTTGGTGTGCTTGTAGTTACTGCTCAATATTATAAAAGTTATTATTTCATTTTGGATCCTACAGTGCTACAGTAGCCTTAAGAGGACAGTTTTGAGCTGTTAAGGGGCAGCAGATTTCACAGTGTTCACAGTGCTGGATCATAGTACTGGAACTATCACCAGCTAACTCAGGCTCAGCAGCCTCACTTATTCTGAAAAACAAAAGACTCAGACAATCTAGAATCTGGAAAATTAGTGTTCACTGAAGCTTTGAGGTCATTTTCCTCAAGTGCGACATCTTGCATGTAGAAGTTCCCCCAAAGTCTCATTCATTGATAGGTAGGGCTTTCTAGAGATGGTTGAATCTAGGATGTATGAAAAGGGATTCAGGTTTTTTTCAATATGAAATAAGGGTGTGTGATAACTAAATTATTCCATTTACTGTCTTCATATATTTCTGAGTATGGATAATGAGCAGGCCCCCTCGGGGTGCAGGTGGCACCACCCAGTCGGCGAGTAGCCTAGTTGGCATATGAAGGGTAAGATGGAAGGCAGGGTTTTCTGCTTCCTATGTGCCCTGCCACATAAAGTTTCTCCTGTCCCATTGGGCTCTAGCTTAGAGACAGCTGACTACGGACTCCTTGGAAACGTCAGCTAAAGTAAAAGTTTACTCCTTTGGCTTTAGATGTCTTTTATCACTCTTGAGTTACTCCTGTGCCCATCCAGGTACCTCAGGTTTTGTGGTAGTGAGGATCAGAGATGCCTAGAAAGGGTGGGGAAATTCAGGTGACAGGAGCACATGAGAAGTTCTCTGAGGCAAGATGTGCATTGGCCTAAGTTCTCTCCCCACACAATCCACATGCAACCTTGTACACACATTTTCATTCATAGACTTGGCATTGAAAAACATTTTTGCAACACTGCATTGTTTTAGGGGGTGCAAAGGTAAAGAATTTAGATTGAAGTGAAGGACTGCATTCAGATATCTTTGATGGTGCTAGCTTCATTTTGCAATCTATGTTTATGAGTTTGTTAAGTTGGTAGTGAAATCACGGACTGGGAACAGATCTGATTTTGGCTTATCTTTTTGTCTATTTTATGAGACACTGTCTCACTATGCAGTTTGGGCTAGCCTTGAGCTCTTTGTTTCCCAGGTTGGTCTTAAACTCACAATGATCTTCCTGCCTCAGTCTCTGAGTGGTGGGATTACTGGGGTACACCACCAGCATTTACTTCAAAATGAGCATGGAATTCCATGAGTTTGCAGCAGACACTATAGGGCTGGGTGATATCCTGGCTCACTATACACTAATTGTAAGGCCACTGGTCAGAAAGACACCATCCAGCCCTAATGCTAGGAGATACTGATTTCCTGTCTAGGTAGGTGTGAAGAGAGAGTCTTTGGAATGACTTTCCTGACACGAACAGGAGGCAGTACCTCTTGTGAAAAAGAGAAGTACACCATCCTAGGTTAAGTATCTCAGAAATTTAGGTGTCAGTTTTCTGTTGATGTGGGCATTTCCTAATAGCACCTTCTTCAAAATGAAACTTTTAATTCCAAAGTTATTTTACCTTCTCATGCAGTTATAATAACTAGAGATGCTCCCTTGTTTCTTTATCTAGTTGGCTCTTTATTGAGCATAGGAAATTTTAAAAGGAAAAATAGGAAAAGAGTCTTACGTTGTCCTTGTAGCTATGTGGAAGCTCATACTTTGGCTATGTGTGCACTGGTCAGCCCGCGTAGTGATGAGAACAAGGCTGTTGTTTCCTCAGGCTTCAGTAGAGTGTAGAAAACTCAGGTTTTAAGGTGAAGAGATCAGGGCTCCTGTCTTTGGTGTCACCCCATGTCATTTCAGTATCATTCGTTTCAGAAAGTCTTATTCACACTGGCTGATCCACTTTCCATGGGATTCTGGTTGCAACCAATTTTGATGGATTCAAGGCACAATTCCTACATTACGTCAGCATAGTAGACAGTACTACAGTGTGGGGCCCGTTGCATAAGAGCCCCAGTGTGTATGGATCCTATTTTTTAACCTAAATGAAGCACAGTATTGCAGGATGTATTCAGCCTCTCAAATACGGCCATTTTTCTTGTACCTAGCCGTGGATGCCTTGTATGGCTATTGCCAAACCCTGCATCTGCCTCCTAAAAGTCAATTTCCCTAATTGACCAAGATGATCCTTAATTTAACCCAAGATAGCAGTTGGCCATGAGAACACATTTTCCTTGTCCAGTGTGTTTGATGTGGGACCACTGGACTCACAGGTGGCCTCAGGTAGAATCTGATCCCATTTAAAGTGTGTTTTCATATATTTTTAAAATGGTTTTGTGTGTGTGATACATGTGCTCTATTTTTCCTGAGTTCTGTGATTTATATGCCCTGTGTAACTTCCATTTAATTTTTAACATCCATGTGAGCCCCTGGGCCATCTTAGCTACGAATGCCAGTGCATTTTTGACCTCATGGTCAGGGGCCATCCAAATGCTGCAATGATTTTTCTTAACAGTATTTTTGTAACGTCTTCTGGCTTTTCTGTTTGGGTGGGGCAAGCTTCAAGGTATTCTGTAATGATGCAGAGAAGCAACACCATGTAATGATAGCTTCCTAAGTAAGGCAATTCAGAGAAATTTACAAGCAATTTTTCATAGGGTGTGTTAGCCATTTCTTGAATACCCAGGGCCACATGAGCTCTTGTCTTGGGTGGTTTGGGCATACGTTAGCCATTGTTTACAAACAATTCCGGTAATGTCTGCAAGCCATGGTACATAGAACAGACAGTCCAGCAACCTCAGTAGAGCAGTCTTTTATGTCAGTCTCTTGATGGAATTGTGTTTCACAGAGTTAGGGTCCTTTATTTCAGTGGTGGCAAGTCTTCTTGCAGAAAACTGCCCTCTTCTTCCCTTGATATAACACCTAGACGATTGAGCAAAATAGACATTTTCAATTGGAGAATATCCGAGGCTCTGTGGGAGAGGAGGCTCTGGCATGGGGGGGGCCTAGCTAAGACCCCATTTATTGGGCTGTGATAGTGACCAACTCTGCCTCCCTGTCTGTCTTTTGCTTTTCTCTGGCTTCTAATGTTTCATCCTTTGGTTCCCTGTAATTTGAATAATGGCCAGTTCACTTGGAGAGCGTAGAACATCTAGGAGCTGTGAAATCTCCTTTTGAACTTAATGTCCTTCCTGCAGCCCTCAGGAGCTCTGTGTTACATATACAAATCCATGCTAATTTAGTGTAGTGAATGTATATTAGGAGCAGAGATGCAAACCTTTTTGTCCTTTGTCATGGAAAGATTCTTTGTCAGGCTGTGTTTCTAGCCTGAAGTTCTAATAGGTACAGACTGGGCCTCTATCACAGAGTATAGAATCACTGTTGCATTTCCTACTTATTGGACTCTTTCTAGCACAAAATACTTCCATCTTTGAAGTATGCAACTTGTGGGTCCCCATGATTGCAATAGTTTAGACCCCCTAGTATTGAGAGATTCATCCACTGTTTCCCTGTGATGTAGGTGGACTCCTGCTTGGCTGAGAACAGAGTATCTGTGTTGAGAGTGTTCAGTGTCTCAGGAATTATACTGAAGTTTTTTTCATAAAAGCTCCTTATGTGGAGCCATGATAGTATTTGACCAACAGTGGTGTCTTCTCTTGTCAGCCAAGGTTGTAATTGAGTGTGGTACCATAATTTTCAATTGTTTTCCCAAGATCAGCTTGTCAGATTCATACATCAGCAGAGTGGTGACAGCAAATGCCCTGAACCATGGAGGACGACTTAGGGCTATAGAGTTTAACTGTTTTGACAAGTATGTTCCTGGCCAATGCCAGAAGACCACTTCTGTGTTAGGACTGCTGTGTCCATTAGCTATCTGTGCCTGTATATATAGGAAGGAAGTCTTGGTTATATCTGGCAGTCCTAAGCAGGAGCCTGATTTAGGGTATCTTTGATTTATTTGGATGTCTGTTTGTGGTGTGTTTCACAGAACAGGGTCTCATTTTTTTTCCAACAGAGGTGGATTCAAATAGGACTTTAGCCATGAATAAGAAAGTTTGAGATCCAAATAGTACAGAATCCTTCTGCTTCTAAAATGTCTCTTATTTGGCACTGGGTGGTGGAAATTGGGAGGATGCAAACAGCGAATTTTGGTTCAAGTCTAATTCATGTTTTCCTTTTGTCCCTTTAAAACTCAAATATTTGACCTTCTGTTGGCAAATTTGTGCCTTTTTCTTGGGCATCTTATGTCCAGCCTTGCAATGTAGATTAAGGAGGTCTTGAGTTCCTTCATAGAAATCCTCAAAAGTTGGAGTTGTTGGCCATTCATGGTCTGAAGGGGGAGAGAAGAGGGACTTTCCAAGAAGCACTTCCTTCCGTGAACTAGTGCCATGTGTGTGCTGCCAGTGGCATGGGGACAGCCAGACCCAAACCTCTCCCTGTGAGTCAGCGCCATTCCCAGACTGCTAGGGGAGAGAGCAAGAACTCACCAAGAAGCAAGTCCCTCCAAACCAGTGCCATGTGTGGGATACCTGTTGCATGGGGACAGCCTGAACCAAGCCTTTCCCTGTGAGTCAGCACCATTCTCAGACTGTCGAGGAGAGGACAATTACTTTCCAAGAAACAAGACCCCATACAAAGCAGAATCATGCGCAGGGCACCAATGATGTGGGGACAGCCAGACCTCAGGCTTTCTCCATGAATCAGTGCCATTCGCAGACAGCAGACAGTGAGAACAAATAATCACCCAGAAGCAAGACTCCACTGTCAATCAGTGTCATGTGCAGGCGCCACCTTCAAGGGGACAGCTAGACTGCAGGCCTGCTGGCATGCAGGGTGGAAAACAGGAAGAATCAATCCCTCCCACCCCACTACAAACGACCAGCTGATTGGGAGAATAGGGCTGAGATGATGGCTGTTGAGATGAAATGCAAATTGATGCTTGTGGAATTTTGGTGTTTCCCCAAACTTGCAGGTTTAGGCCAGTGGTCTAATCATCTGTTCAGAAGACAAAGGTATGCAATGTGGCACCTAGGGGTATCTCCTTCTGAGGGTGGTGGCCATTGTGGATTCTCTGTTGTGTTGTTTTGAAGTCCTATGTCTTTTTTTTTTTTGTACTGGAGGTCGAACTCATGATTTAGTACTTGACAGCCAGGTGCTTATGCTGCTATGCTAAATCCTTGGTACTAGTCCTATATCATTTTCATTGTTTTGTTTGGTTGGGCTTTATTGTTTTTTCTTCTGTTTGATTTTGTTATGTCCCATGGCAGGAGCAGCTATTTCAACGATAGTGAGATATTATGTTAACCATTTTGGATTTACTATTGCCTTGCTTTGAAATCCTTTATTACACTCATTGTTTTGGTTTTTTTTGTTTCTATCCTATTCTGTTTTGTTTGATTTTTATTATGTCTACAGGTATCTATAGCTGTTTTGAAGACACCAAAATGTGTTATGTTAACTGTTGTTGTTTTCATAAAGTTTTGATGTCCTGTATCACTTACATTGGTTTGTTTTGATTGGTTTTATTCTGTTTTATGTTCCTTGGTTTTAGTCCCTTTAAAAATGTTGGAATTGTTAAAAACAGGTCATCTACATATTGTAAAAAGTCGTGAGGAAGACTTTGAGGCCCTTAGACAGCATCTCCCCAAAATGTTAGGTGAGTTCATCATTCACTATGGAATCCTAGTCCAGGTGAGCTGTTGTTTTATGTTTCTAACAGGGTCTTCCCATTGAAGAGCAAAGATGGGCTGACTGACAGATGCAAGACCAAGATAGAAGATAAGCCCCTTTTAAGTGCAAACATGTAGACCAGGCAGCACTTGGTAGAATAAGTCTCATCAGTGTGTAAGGATTTGGTACTGTATTGTGGATAGTGTCAGTGGTATGACTTACAGCTCCTAAGTCGTGTACTGGTGTATACTCACTACTCCTTGGTTTGTGCAGGAGCAAGAGAGTGGTGTTCCAAGATGACTCACATCTTGTTAGGATATTATGTTCTAAGAGCTGTTTTAAAAGTCCTTGAATGCCTTTTGTATCACTTCTTTTGTAAAGGGCTAGAGATGGACTAGAACTGGTGTCACCTGGGTCCAGTTCTACTATCAAAAGTACTTAACTTACAGCTTGCTCAGGTGGTGACTTGGTCACTTTTCTATTGTTGTTGACATAAAATAATTAACATCCTAAATGAAGGAAGTAAAGGTTTCTTTAGCTTGCAGTTTGTGGAGGTTTCAGTCTATAATTAGCTGGGTCCAATTCAGGGTGGCATGGCACAGGGGCACCACTTCAAGGCAACAGCCAGAAAAGGCAACTAGAACAAAAGAGGGGAATATCAAGCCTCTTTTCTTCCCTATATTGTATGCAAGCTACCTGTCCACCTCCCCCAGCGGCATGCATAACACTCACAAAATCCCTGTGCCTTCTTTTTGCACAGGATGAGGATATTTACAAAGTAAGGATCCTTGCTTCCTGGTGTCAGTTCAACTACTAAACTTCTCAAATTGACACAATGTATCAACCAAAACAGGTGGGTTATCACCAGCCCACACCCTGAGAATCTTATGTGTCAGCCCCTGTAGCTCATCTATTCCTGGCTTTTGTGATTTATCTGAATACATTTTTCAGTCTTCTGCTTGTGGCATGGTAAGGGTTAACTTCATAGCCCTTTTTCTGGCAGACTTAAATTCACCTATTCATGCGGTGCACAGTTATCTGGGTGAGTAGTTTTGGTAGCAGGCTCCTTTCTACAAGAGAACTGGGCAATTTGGAAGAGACAGGAAGTAAATCTGGACTTCTAGGCCCTGTGTGACACATTTCTGGCCAGGTACCCAATAGCAAAGGAAGGCTGGCCTATTTCATAAAGAGTTCTCAACCTTTGGGTGCTCAACTTTACTCCATAGTGCGCTGTCTAGACTGTATTTTAGAAACATTTTATTTTGTGTTCCTCTTCCTCCTCTTCTCCTTTTCTTTTTTTTCTTGTTCTTCTTTTTCTTCTCCTCCTTGTCCTCATCCTTCTTTGTCTTCTGTTTTTTGTTTTTGTTTTTTTTTTGCACCAGGAATGGAACTCATGACCTGGAACTTGCCAGTTAGGTCATTATTGAACATACTTTTTAAAGAGGTGGGTTTGGATCCTTGTATTCCCACTCTAACCAGTAGAAGTGCAAATCACTCTTAAGCACTTTTGCTTCTGGCCCCTTAGATTATCTCCTTAGAGGGTTTATAGAAGGAACAAACTGAACCTCACCAAAATAATGTACATTTTTTTATAAGCTGCTTCAACAAGCCTTTCCCTGCCTTTTGTAAACTTTCCAGTTTTGTCATTCTCTCTCTTTTTATTCCTTTAGGACAAAAGTTTTTATCACACTTTCCTCTTATATTAAAAGTATAAGTCTTATACATTTAGCCTTCTTAATATTTTTCACTCACTTAATATAAACCTTGTACCACAAACTTGGTTATAGCCCCTTGGATTTTCAAATTTTAAAATAAACGTTCCTCCATTTACTTTTTCTTCCCACATTTTTACCTTTGAAAGTTGCCTGATTTCCAAGGAACCTGTAAGTAACCTTGAATAAGTGTTCTTACCACAAACCAAGGGAGATCAGGTAGCCAGTTACCCCTGTAATGACAAATCAAAGATTTACCACATGCAAGAAATACTTTAAGCTAACCATTTATACATAAATTTCAATTGGGAACCAAAAGAAAAATTATCAATTCAGAATAATTTATAACCATTTTTTTGTTTAGGGAAACTTGCATCAAAGTAAAAAGGAATATGGACCTCTTTAGGTTTTTTTTTTTTTTTGGTCTTTGGGGAAATGGAGGATTGTGAACAGCTTTTTAGCACCTTACTTTTTTTGTTGCTTATCTCATCAGGCATAGATGTTTCCAAGTTTTTTGACCCTGCAAATGCCATGCAGTCCAGGCACCGGATCAACCCACTGATTAGGGGCCGTTGTAGTTTCAGTCCTCATATGAGCAGGTTACCATCATTATCCAATTTCATAAGTTATGCTTTTTCCTATAGGAGGCTTCATGGCAAGGAGGACACAGTGAGGACAGGGTAGGTGAGGATGGCGGAGAGAAGAGCACAGGAAATGGAATGAGAACAGGGACTAAATAGCAATGTTTGTGTCAAGGTACATTTCCCATGACCAGCTCCTTCCACCAAGTGCTACTGCTAAAGTTTCTACCCCATCTCAATAGCCCCATGCGGTAGTGATGAAACCATTAACACATGCTCTAGAGGACAGTTAAGATCCAAATCAGGGCAGAAAGGGTTGAGGGAGGTTGCATTTGCCACCCACCGTGAACACATAGCATCATCATGTGTGGGAAACAGGCTTTCACTAGATACCAGATATGTTGGTGCATTTACCTTGGCCTTCTATGCTTGCAAAACTGTGAGTAATGATTTACTATTGTCTATAAATTACCCAGCATAAAGAATTTTGTTAGAGTAACTAAACAATTAAGACAATACCATCAAGTGAAAAACAAGCAAAAACCTTGAAGGAGAAGCAGCTGATGAGGATCAAAGCTATAATATGAATGCAAGCAGCGTACTTCAAACTAAATGCAACTGAACCCCATTCATAGTGCATAATAGAGAGCTAGAGGTGATGATATTCCCAGATGAGACTTGCATAGGAGATAAAGTATAGA
>PVLA01017301.1:0-17842 GCA_004027455.1 Hydrochoerus hydrochaeris
AAAAACCACCCCTCATTAACCCCCCCAAAAACCTCGCCCTCACTCTGAACACACTCATCCCACTGCTCTTGCCGCTTTCTGAAGCAGCTCTGGAGTCCTCTTTCCTGAGGGTCTTTCCTTGTGCTGTCCCGGATGCCTCAATGTCCTGAATAAATTCAAGACATTTCTCTTTCATGGTCACTGTGACTTGGAGGAAGAGCCACGACTGACACGGTGCCAGACGCAGTGAGAAGGTGGATGAGGGTGTTTTTCCCGAGCCTGCCTCTCTGCTAGATGGCACTCAGCAGCGGCAGTCACCGCGTTTCTGATCACGCCTCCTAGACGCTTGCACAGTGGCTGCCTGAGCCTCTTCTCTCCAGGCCGACTGAGGCCTTGAGACCAGTTGTCCTGGTTTCCGTCTCTGACCCCCAAAGTGCGCCTTCTCTCGTGTCAGCCTGAGTTCGTTCCACACAGATGCTGAGCTACTCGGCCAGTTTCAGCCACAGTTGTCCTTCCAGACAATCTCAGAGGGCCAGCACCATGGTGGTAAAAAGAATTTACCAACAGGCAAAGAATGTAGGAAAGGTGTGTGTGCGCGTGTGTGCGTAGTTTTGCTTTGGTTATTTGGTTTCTGAGACAGGGTTCACTATGCACACTCATAGCAATCTTCTTGCCTCTGCCTCCCAAGTGCTGGGATGACAGGTGTGCGCCATCATGCCCGGCTTGAGCTGTTGCCATCTGAGCAGGGTCAATCTTAGCTCGCCACCTGCAGCCTGAGGCAGGTTGTGTGCACCGGGAGAGGAACTTCCCGACAGCCTCGCAGCCTGACCTACCCTCTATCTGTTTGGGCTTGTTACAATATACCAGCTCTTCCCTTTGTCTTTTTCTTTTGCCAGGGTTTCCCTGGGCATTGACACTTTAACGGTCCCCCACACCCACCCCACTTATTCTTCCCTGAACTTGGCCACCACAGGCTTGAGCTTGGAGTTTAGCCTCTTGTGGCTTCCTTGGCATTGGGGTGGGGGTTCCCAGTGGTCAGAGATCTTTCCTCATTCTTTCTTTTTTTTTTAATTTAAAGAGAATAAAACAAAGCAAAACAATAAACTAACACAGAACAGAACAATGAAAATGATATTGGATTTCAAAACCCAGGCAGTAGGAAGTCAACTGCACACTGTTAGCCTTTAAACAGTTGCTCAGACTGCCAGAAGCAGGCACACAAACTTAATCCAACGCTATAAGCACAAAGCTGTCTCCTCGCCTCAGTTGCTGTCATCTCAGAAACCTCAGGTGTGTGACCGCTAGTTTATTTTGTGTCTGTGTCTCCTGGGCTTGTTCTGGGTGGGCTGGCGCATTTTCCTGTGCTCCTCCCAATCAGCCGGTTGCTGAGTCCTGGGCACTTCCTGCCCTCCCCGAGGCGCAGGGCATTGGGCCAGGCACCTGGGTGCCTCCATCCAAGGTTCCTGGGCTGGTGGAGAGGTGAGGGTTAAGGTCTCACCAGCACCCCCCCCCCACACTAGCAGCGGGAACCTCGGGCATGGCCATCTCTTCTCTGGGGCCACAGTGGCCGATCTTCCTTCTTTAAACTGAATTGCTACAAACAATAAAATTTCCCCTAGTCTTGGGGATTGAGGAATCTGGAGAAAACCAGAGAAAATCTCTGCGGAGAAAAACGTTAGGAAGTTGGTTCAAGCAGCTGCCTTTTTGGGCATGGAGGGAGCCTTGTCCAGCAGTCCCTGTGCCCACAGCCACAGTGATAGACACAGCTTAGCAAGCAGACAGACAGACACGTGGGACAGTGGCCATAAATCAGGGTGTACTTTAGGAAGAATAGGCCAAGCTGGATTAGAGAATCCCTTTCCTTTTGGTTTAAGTTGATTTGTCAGAGTTCTCCTGAGGGGGCACCGAGCGGTCTTTTTAAAAAAACTGTTTTTATTTGGACAATTGAAAGCTTGGGGTGAATGATTTGAGGATGACAGTGCGCAGTGTATACACCATTGTTACCTTCGCTTGACGGGCTTTGAAATTTTGTTGTAGTTTTCTTCTTCTTTTCTCCTTCTTCTTCTTCTCCTCCTCCTCTTCCTTTTCTTCCTTCTCCTTCTCCTCTACCTCCTCCTCCTTCTTTTCTTCTACTTATCCAAACCAAAATCTTTTCAGGTGACTCACAGGTGTTCTCTGGTATTACCTTTGTTATGTGACTGCCTAGAGTTACAGCAGAGAACTGGGGTGCGGCGGGGAGACTGGAGGAGGGCTGGCTGGTGGAGCAGACCCTGGGGACCTGAGGGTGGCCAAAGAAAGGGTCCTCAAGGACCCCATGTCCACCTGGAGTTGAGAAGAGCCGATGGGGACGGGAATTAGAGAGGCGCATGTGGCGCCCTCTAGGGAGGGACAAAGTTCCTGATTCGGCAGCTCAGGAGCAGGACGGAGCTGCATAGGACCTGAGGGTCAGGTCCAGGCCCTTTCTCAGGAGTGCAGGGCCGAGGCAGAGGGCACAGGAGACAACGGACCCTTGTGGGTCCTGTGCAGGTGGCGTGCCTGAGCAACAGGCATCCTTTAGGGTGACAGACTTCCCTTTTTGGGGAAAGTCTGCTTCTTTTAGAGAGTCCTCTAGAGGGGATCTCTGACCCACACAAGTGGAGACCAGCTTCACTCTGGAGCCAACCATGGCACTGGGCCACTGTCCTATTGCCGAAGGGACAGCCTGACCGGTGACAGGGTGGGGATCCTCACTGTCCTAGAGATATAGAAAAGTGGTCAAGAGAGAAGGCAGCTGGCAGCCTCAGGGTTAGACAGAAGGGCTGTGACCCAGCCTGGGGCACTCGCAGTGGGCACAGATTCACCCCAGATGCCCTGTAGCACTGTGTGTGGAGAGTGAGGAGACCAAGGGAGTCCTGAAGGAGGAGGAAGTGGCCTTGACCTTAGGGACCACACAGGTGTCCTCCTGCCTCCGCTGCCTTTAGGTCTCATGGGAGAGGGACCAGGCCAGAGTCCGCCAGTGAGGAGTGGGCAGGTTCCCTGCAGGGGGCTCTTACCCTGTCAGCCACGATGGTCAGGGTCACAGCCCTGACCTTCAAGTCTCACTGGGGAGTTGTCCCCGCAGAGTTGTCCCTGTCAACCACGCACAGAGCGTAGGCCTCGCCAGAGGCTCCCTAGAGAGAAGAGTGTCTGTGGGTTCGAACCCATTTGAAAAGACAGAATCTTTGCTCCCACTCGCGGAGGAAGGTGTAGGTCTTGCAGATGTACCTGGTGCTGCCATCAGTGCTCCTCAGTGCCCTGCTTTGGGACTGTCCACGTTTAAGGACATGCAGGCACTGTGGGTTGGGTTGCAAAAGTCTAGCTGTCCGTGGGCCTGGGGAATTCAGAGGAGGAAGGAGATCAGATCGGAGCTAATCATTCAGTGACTGAGCTTCCGCTCACTCCAGGCACTGTGGGCTGGGAGGCTAGTAAGTCACGGTCCCTGTGTCCCAAAACGCTCTGTCTAGGTGGCTTGTTGAGGGTCACATGACCCAGAAGAGGGCAGCTGGGACCAGGACCCAGGTCTCACACGTGCAGTTTCCACAGCGGCGCTCAACTGCCTGCAGCCTACACGGGATCCCCGCACGGGACTGGACTCGGAGCAGGAGGAAAGGGCGTCTGTCTGGTCGGTGTCCCTCCCTCCATCGGGTGCCTAGTGTCCACCTGAGAGCAGAGAACAAAGCCGTTCCCACTTTTGTGTTGCTCCTACCCTGCGGGGCAATTTTTCTTTGGAAATCAGCATGAAGCAAAGTTGCAAAAGCAAAGGAAACAAGCAGTGAGAGAGGAGGCAGGGACTTCAGACGGGCCTGTCCAGGTCTGCTCCGCTGACATCGCCTCTCTGCTGAGCCCATGCCTGGCAGGGTCAAAGCCACCCATCTCCGCAGGGAGCCTGGCTTCCTCGGTTTCCCCAGACAGTTTGGTTGCACTGTTAAGCCTGGTTGCCCAGTTCCACCCCAGGAGGAGGTGGTCTCACTTGGTAACTAACCCTCCCTCCGTGACTAACAGCCCTCTGAGGGAGCCTGTCCCATGGGCAGGCATGGTGCTGGCGCCTGGAGCCAGGAGCTCACCACACACAGACCTTGGCTAATCACGGGGAAGTTCCCGACTACCAAGGCAGCAAGTGCTATGTGAAATTGCTGCAGGATGAACACAAGAGCTGGGGATGCGGTATGCACCTGTGATCCCAGCACTGGGGAGGCTGAGGCAGGAGGATTGCAAGTTGGAGCCTAACCTGGGCAATTTTGAGAGAACTTGTTTCAAAAAAAAAAAAACAAACTTAAAAAGGTCTGAAGCTGTCACTCAGTGTGAAGGCCCTGGGTTCAATTCCTAGTACTACCACACACAAAAAAAGGACAAAGGAAAAAGAATGCAGGGAGCTTGGTATCCATTTCCATGAGGAAGGGCTGCATGCACCGGCTGCAGGGTCATCGGGCAGCAGGTGCCAGGCACGGTGGGGCAGGGAAAGAGCTCAGCCCCTTGGGGGACTCACAGAAGCAGGCAGCACGGAGCTGGCAGGGCCTTGTGAGCCCTGAGTGGTTGTGGGTGTTCGGGGGTGGACGGTGAGGGCTCTCAGGGACAGGAGGGACAGGAGGGACAGGAGGGACGAGTCGATCTAGGAATGATCCGCAGCTGACGGCTGTGGGTACCACAAGGAAGCCAGACTGGAAGGAGGTGGAGTTAAGCGGGAGGCCAGCTCCTCAGGGGATGATGCCGTGGTGCGGCCTGGTGACCGCAGCAGAGATCTGCAAGCACACAAACAGCAAGTGGATTCTGCTCCAATGAGGACCCAGGGCCCAGGGCCCAGGGCCCCGGATTGCTCCCTTTGCTGGTACCACAGAACCTCACAGAGACAGAGACACTAGGCAAAGCAGAACACCATCTACCAAGCTACGGAACTAAGTGCTAGACTGAGTACTTCATTAGTGATGCTATTAACTATCATCATCTAGCTGCAGGCAAGGACCCCAAACCTCAGAGTGGTCAAGTAATGTCCCCAAGTCACACAGCAAGTGCTGCTCACACTGATTCCAGGGCCCTGCTTGGAACCATCCTGTGCCTCGCCAGATTCTGTCATTGATTTCACTTGTCAGGCTCAGGAAGTGGCTGGTTAGAGGAGTCAAAAGCAGCAAAAACTAGCACATTGCAAATAGCCTCCAATCTCACTTTCCCGCTTCTTTCCCTTCTTCCCCAAGTCCAAGAAGAGCCGGCCCGTGTCCAAGGGAACCAGGGAATCACCCCAGCTTCCTGCTTTTGTGTAAAAGACACTCGTTATGTAGTTCAAACTGGCCTTGAACCACTATGTAACCCAGGGGACTCCCGGAGATCCTCCTGCCTCAGCCTTTCAAGCGCTGGAATCACAGGTGTGCACCTCCATGCCCAGCTTTCTAAGGGTGTTAGAACCAACATCTTTTCTCATTTTGAATTCTAGGAGCCATAGAGAAAAAATACCCAGGGGTAGACACAGCACTGGTCAGGGTCCACTTGAAGGCTTTCACACAGAGACAGCCCCTGACATCCGGGGGCCGGACATTTTTCTTTCTTTTTTCTTTTTTTGTTGGTATATTTTATATGTGTGTGTATATGTATGTATATATATATATATATATATATATATATATATATATAGAGAGAGAGAGAGAGAGAGAGAGAGAGAGAGACATGATAGACAGTTCACATTCATTGTAGGAAATTTGTACCTGTACATGATACATTTTACTTTTTCTTTTTTCCCATCCCCCACTCCTCCCTTCAATCCCTCTTCTTCTCTTTATTTACCAAATCTTTGTTTCCACTTGTTCCTTCTATTCTTTTTTCTTATCCTTTCCATCCTTTCTCTTTCCCCTTCCCTTGTTCCCCTTTTTCTGCTCTGTTCCATTGATCTTTAGATCTGGATTTTTTTTTTCCAGTTCCATGCTGTTTTTATCATGATAGCTTTAAAGTATAATTTCAAGTCAGGAATTGTGGTCCCCCCTGCCTTGCCTTTGTTGCCTAGAATTGCTTTTGCTATTCTAGATCTCTTCTGGTTCCAATTGAATTTCAGGATTGTTTTCTCTGATTCTGTGATATATGCTATGGTATTTTGATCAGAATTGCATTAAATCTGTATAACAATTTTGGAAGTATGGACATTTTCACTATGCTGGTTCTGCCTACCCAAGAACAAGAGACTGTCTTTCCATTTTCTGATATTCTCCAATATTCTAATATAGCACTTTTTCAGAGTGCTATAGTTTTTGACATAAAATCTTTTAGCTCTTTTGTTACATTGATTCCATAGTATCCAGTTTTTGATGCTATTGTGAAAGCTGTGGATCGAGGATATAGCTCAGTGGCACAAGCACCTTCTTGACAAGCACAAGGTCATGAGTTCAGTATCTGGTACCAAAAATGAAAGGTGTGGTTTCCCTAATTTCTTTCTCAGGGAGTTTGTTATTTGTGTACAGAAAGTCTATTGATTTTTTTAAAGTGTTGATTTGTATCTAGCTATGTTATTGAATTGGTTTATTAAATCTAGTAGTCTTTTGGTGGAGTTTTGGGGTCTTCTATATAGAGTATCACATCATCTGCAAATAATGATAATTTAACTTCTTTTTTCCCCTATCTTTATTCATTTTATTTCTTTCTCTGTTTAAATGCTCTGGCTAATGTTTCCAGAACTACACTGAGTAAGAATAGTGATAGTGGATATCTTTGTTTTGTTCCTGATTGTAGAGTGAAAGCTTTCAGTTTTTGTTCATTTAGAGTATGAGGTTGGCTGTTGGTCTGTCATAGATGGCTTTTATCAGATTGAGGTAAAAACCATCTATTCCAGTTTTTTGTAGGTTTTTTTTTAATATCATGAATAGGTGTTGGACTTTGTTAAATGCTTTTTCTGCATCCATTGAGATGATCATATGGTTTTCATCCTGGGCACTATTAATATAATGCATTACATTTATTGATTTGTGTATTTTGAACCATCCCTGTGTCCCTGGGATGAATCCTATTTAGTCATAGTGTATAGTTTTCTTGATGATTTGCTGCATTTTGTTTGCCAGTATCTTACTGAGGATTTTTGTGTCTGTGTTCATTAGGGAGATTAGCCTATAGTTCTCTTTTTTGGTTGGATCTTTCTCTGGTTTAGGTGTTAGGGTAATTCTTGTTTCTAGGAATGACTTTGGGAGTACTGATTTCCTTTAAATTTCATGAAAGAGTTTGAGAAGTAGTGATGATAGGTCTTCTCTAAATTTCTTATAGAATTCAGCAGCAAATCAGTCAGGGTACGGACTTTTCTTTATTGGTAGGTTTTTAATTACATCTTCAATTTAATCGACTGATATTGATTTATTTAGACTTTCTATATCTTCTTGACTCAGTTTTGGTGATTCATGTGTATCTAAGAATCTGTCCATTTCATGTTTTCCATCTTATTAGAATATAGGTTCTCAAAGTGTTGATCTTTTGGATTTCTACATAATCTGTTGTGATTTTACCCTTTTCCTCCCTAATTGCATGAATTTGAGTCTTTTCTTTCCTTTTTTGATAAAGCTGGCCAAGGGATTGTCAATTTTATTTAATCTTACAAAGAACTAACTTGCTTCATTGATTCTTTGTATTGTTTTCTTGGTCTCCATTGCATTAATTTCTGCTCTGATATTTATAATTACCTCCCTAATATGAACTTTGAGCTTGACTTTCTCTTCTTTTTCTAAAAGCTTGAGGTTCAACATTAGGTTTTTTATTTGAGTTTGCTCTGTTTTCCTGATATGGTATTATTGTTTAATTATAGAAACTAATTGCTTCTTTAATTTCACCTGTGGCCCACTGGTTGTTCATGAGGGTGTTATTTAATTTCCATGAGTTTATGAAGTTTTATGGTTTCTTTGCCATTGATTTTCAATTTCATTGCATTATGGTCTGATAATATGTATGGGATAATATCAATTCTTTTGCATTTACTTAAGCACATTCTATGAGCCAGTATATAGTCTACTTTGGAGAATATCCCATGTGTACCTGAGAAGAATGTGTATTCTAATGTTGTAGGGTAGAATATTCTATATACATCTACTAAGTCCACTTGTTTAAAAGTTTGGTTCAGTTCTGATTTTTTTTATTGTCTATTTCTTTGTTTAGTTAGTCTGTCTATTCACAACAGTGGAGTAATGAGATTCCCAATACAATTTTACTAGTGCTTATTTGATTTTTCATGTCCATTAATATTTGTTTTTCATATCTATTAATATTTGCTTTGTATAATTGGTGCATATATGTTTATTACTGTTATCTCTCCCTCTTGGATTGTTCCCTTTACAAGGGTTTAATCTCTTTACAATATGTTTATTATTGTTATCTCTTCCTCTTGGATTGTTCTCTTAAAAGGGTTCTCTTTACAAAAGAAAGTCCTTTTTTGTCTTTCTCAATTAGTCTTGGCTTGAAATCCACTTTGTCTGCAAGTAGAATGACTACCTCTGGTTTTTCCATAGTCTCATGGACTATTGTTTTCCATCCACTGACTTTTAGTCTATGAATTTCTTTTTGAATTAAATGTATTTCCTGTATGCAGCATATTGTTGAATCTTGCTTCTTGATCTATTCTGCCAGTATGTTTCTTTAGACTGCTTTTTTTTTTTCGGTAACTGGGATTGAACTCATGACCTTGTGCTTGCCAGGCAGGCGCTTATGCCACTGAGCTAAATCCCCCGTCCTAGACGGTTACATTTAGACAATTCACCAATTAAACTAAGTTTGCTTGTAACATGCTTATGACAGGTAGCCTTTTCATTTTTTGTACTAGCAAATCTAACAGGACCCTACATTGCCAGTCAGGTGCTGTGCCACTGAGCTCTATCCCTAGCCTGGCAGGTAGCTTTATTGCTAGTATCTGGAACACTTAGGGTATAACTACTTTTCAAGGATATTGATTTATCCTCATCATGTTATTTTACTGTTGTTGGCTCCCTTTTTTTCTCCTGTTTAATTGCTTGCCTGGTAGATTCATTCTGTTGGGGTTCATAGAGTTGTGGTACTTGTTATTGCTTTCTAGAATATTCTTCAGAACATTTTGGAGTGCTGGTTTGGTGTTCATGAATTTTCTCAAATGTTTGTTCTCTTAGAAGTATCTTAGTTTTCCATTAAATTTTTTTTTTTTTTGTCTTTTTGCGACAGGGTTTGACTATGCAATTCAGACTAGCCTTGAACTCACTTTGTAGTTTAGGCTGGCCTCAAACTTGCAGTAATCCTCTTGCCTCAGCTTCTCCAGTGCTGGGATTACAGGTGTGTGTCACCATGCCTGGTTTTGCATCAATTTCAGAAAGTAGTTTTGTGGAGTACATCAATCTAGCTTGGAGGTTGTTTTATTTTAAAGCTCGAAATTCTTCATTCATGTGCTCTGTGACTTGAGGGGTTATGTTGAGAAGTCTGCTGTGATTTCGATGGACTTTCCTTTTTAGATGATTTCTTTTCTCTAACACCGTTTAATATTCTGTGTTGAATTTCTGGAAGCTTGATTATTGCATACTTTGATGTAGGGTTTTTTAAAATCATGGCTAATTGGAGTTCTATATCCCTCCCTTATCAGTACATCAAATTCTTTTTCCATAATTGGGAAGTTTTCTGCCATTACTTCTGTGAACAGGTTTTTTTTATTTAATACCTTTCATACAATCTCCTGCTTTTTCATAGACTTCGATCAATATTATGTTATTTCTTTTTCATATCATCTAGCAACTGCTGGATGGATTTTTCATCGTCCTCTGCTATTTTTCAGGCAGGCACTTATGCCACTGAGCTAATCCCCGGCCTGCCTTTGCTATTTTTAAGAAATCTTTCTGAGCTGGGGCTATAGCTCAGTAACACAGTGCCTGCCTGGCAAGTGCAAGGTCTGAGTCTGATTCCTGGTACCAATAGGAAAAAAAAAGGAAAGAAAAAAAAAGAAAAGAAAGAAATCTCTCTTTTCATGATGGCTAACCACAATCTTTTCTTCTGCATATGCTGTTTTGTCCTTGCCTTGGCTTGTTCTGCATTGTAACTTTTCAGTGCAACTTCCAGTCTACTGGATTCTCTGAAACTGTTTCCTGGATTTGACTTTTCCTATGTTGGGCGTTCATGGTCTCCACAATTTCCCTAAGCTCTTTTTTTTTTTTTAAATGTATCTGCTCTAGAATCACTAACCATATCTTTCATTTTGGTCCCCTTCTTTAGTTATCTGAGAAATTGTTTCTGATTTGATTTTTTCCTAGAGCCCCATTCATCATTCATCTGCTTTGTTTCTTTTACTGTCACCACTTCAGAGAGTCCAGGTGGGTGGCTTTTTAATTGTTCCACCTCATTTTCCTCTGAGTTTGCCTTTGGCAAGCTGGAATGCTGGAGCTGCATCTTGCTTGGTGTCTTCTCATTTTCTTTTTTTCAGTTGAATTCCTGGGTTGATGCTTGTAAATTGCTTATGGCAGGTAGCTTTATTGCTAGCATCTAGAACACAGGAAATAACTACTTTTCAAAGATGTCTTCCGGGTATAGCTAGATGTTGGGGTTTTAGTCTGTTGCAAGACCCTGCCACTTCAATTTATTGGGGTTGAGAAGGTGCTGCCCACCTGTCCTAGCCCTAGTTCTTTGGCCCTGGCCTATAGTATTGTTTATGACGCTTAGGTCGCCACTAGTCACTGTGCATCTGTAGGTTTGAGCCACCCCTGACCATGCGAGGAGTCAGGGCTCGCAGAGAAAGCGCTGCTTGTCACCTCCTCCTTCTCCTCTGAGGTCTCTCTCTGCCTTAATTGTGGCTTCAAATCTTCCTTCTTCCTCTCTTCTTCCTCCTTTGCTTCCTCGTGTATCTTCCTGCTTTCTTCTCTTCCTCGCGTTAATAAATTATAGCATCTGGACACCAAACCTTGGAGTTGCCATTTCTCTGCTGTTCACCACTCCTCCACCTTCCCGGAAGTATTTTAAAGGCAATGGGACCTCACATGTGGCATATAGACCAGATCTCCTGTATCCCAGTCACCGTGGGCTCCTGGTGAAATACAGATTACTGGACAACAGCAGGCCTATAACCAGGACCTCAGATGCTCAAGGTTGGGCCAAGGATAAATTCTTACAGGCCCCAGGAATTTTGTGTCATGCTATTTTTTCAGCTCTTACTAAAAAGAACTTCTGTCCCCTTCCCAGGGTTTTCTGACTAAGATCGCCCTATTCAAGGTTAGTAGTTTGACTTATCTGAGAACTGCTTTTTTCTAAATGGTGAATAATCTCCAAAGGAGTGGTTTGAGATTTACTCTTTAATTAATGGTGAAACACTGCAGTTTTGTCTTACTTGTAATTAGTGTAAATCCTTTTCTTCTCACAATCTGATAGCTTTAGAGACATGCACTATGGCCACTTCCAGGACAAGCAAATTGTGCCACCAATATGAAATGTGTCACTTACCTTCTCACCTGCTGCCACAGGAGACTTTAATCAGTCAATCATGATTAGCAAGTTCTTCAAATAAATGTATAAGGGAAACACTGCCAAGTGACTGCCTATTTGGTGACAGTTAAAATCTGTACTGTGAAGCAAAGTGTTTTTCTACAAGGGGATTTGGGGCAGCAGGACTGGCATCCTGCCTGTTCCACTGGAACTTGGCCTTTCTGTTAGAAATTTGGTGGAATGTGTGAGTGACAGGAAATTTTATATAACAGCATTAACCAGATATTCCACTTGCAGAAAGTTATATTAAGGAAATGAGCTGAAATAATGTAAACAAAAGATTATGCAGAGAGAGAGAGAGAGAGAGAGAGTCATTCAACCTTTATTTATTACTGCAACATCCTGGAAGCAGCCTAAATGCTGTTGGAGGTGATGTTTTGTTTTGTTTTATTTGTTTGTTTGTTTGTTTTGGTACTAGGAGTTGAACTCACAACTTCATGCTTGCCAGAGGGACCGTGCTGCTGAGCTATATTCCCAGCCCTTGATATGTATTTCAAAGCAAAGGAGAAGTCTTTTTTTGGTCCTGAGAATTGAACTCAGGACCTTGTACTTGCCAAGCAGGCACTTATGCCACTGAACTATATCCCCAGCCCCAAGGAGAAGTTTTAGAAGGAAGCATGACAGTATACTTGTTAGTAGTGAGATTATGAATTTTTGGTCTTTCCCAAATTGTACACAGTGAGTATTTCTTCTTTAATACAGTTCAATTGAAGTCATAAAATTCATATATAAACATGAAGCACTTCTGTTTGTTTTTATGTGCTTTGTATTTTTTTTGCCACTGTCACAAATACATTTAAAAATATTTTCTTTCATTGGTATATAGGAATGCAGTTATTTTTACAATTTTGAGCATGTATGTAGATTTATTTATAAATTTGCGAGGCTTTTTTGGATTTTGTTGGTACTGGGGATCAAACCAGGGTTTCATGCATGCTAGGCAAGCACTCTACCACTGAGCTACATCCCCAGTCCTGAGATGCTTTCTTGTGTAAATGATTATATTATCTGCAAATAATAAGTCTGAGTCTTCTTTTCCGCATGAAAATGAAAATCTTTTATTTTAAAGAGAATAAAAACAAAATGAAACAGAATAAAGCCAATCAAAACAAAACAAAAGAGCAATACAGGACTTCAAAACAAGATGATAGGAAATCAATAATGGCTACCATAATGCCTTTTGTTATCTTCAAAATAGCTGCCCATACCATCAGACATAATAGAATCAAACAAAACAGAACAAAATAAAACCAAACCAAACCAAACCATGAAAATGACACAGGACTGCAAAACAAGATAACAGGAAATTAACAATGGCAACCATCTTCATTTTTTAGACGCTTCCTTTCACGTTCACAATATCCATTGTACCTTTTGGATCCCACTAATTCCTGCAGTTTTTTATACTAGGGCGACAATATGATATTCACCCATATGAGTCCAAACTATTTCACACATGAGTATGATCTCAAGTTGCATCCATTTACCTATAAGAGCCTTGAGGTTATCCTTCTTTGTAGCTGAGTAGCTTTCCATTGTATGAAAAAAACCATATCTTTCTTATCCATTCTGTGGTTGATGGGCGAGCTACTCTCATTTTTTTCTGGGATGTTATCACATGGAGCATTGTCTTCTCTTCTCCAACCTTCAGTCCATGAATTTCCTTTCAAATTAAATGTGTTTCTGGTATACAGCATATTGATGGATCCTGTCTCCTGATTCACTCTGCCCATGTTTCTTTTTATTGGTGAATTGAGGCCAACTACATTAATGATTATGGCATTGCGCTGGCTCCTCTTTGCCATGCTAGCCTTCTGCCATTGCCCCCACCCCCAACTTTTCCCTTCCATTCGATTGCCTGCCCTGTTTAGCAGTCTCCCTCTGCTGCTGTTCCTGGAACCATGGTCATTTTTATCTCTCTAGAATACTCTTCAGCACTCTCTGTAGGGTTGGTTTGGTGGCCATGAATTCCTTCAGTTGTTCTTTATCATGGGAGTATCTTATTCTTCCATTGATTTTGAAAGATAGTTTTGCAGGGTACCTCAGTCTGGGTTGGAAGTTGTTTTCTTTCAGGGTTTGAAACACTTCAAACTCTTCTTGACTTGATGGTTTGTGCTGACAAGTCTGCTGTGATTCTCTTTGGTTTTCCTTTATAGGTGATCTGTTTCTTTTCTCTAACAGCTTTTAATATTCTTTCTTGTGCTGAATTTCTGGAATCTTGATTATTATATGTCTGGGTATAGATTTACTTTGGCTATGGCTAGTTGGAGTCCTATATGCCTCATTTATCTGTATGCTGGATCCTTTTCCCTTGTTTGGGAAGTTTTCTGCTATTACTTCTATAAATAGCCTTTTTATGTCATTTGTGTTAACCCTTGCTTCTTCACTGATTCCTATTACTCTTAAATTATATATCTTTGAATCATCTTATAGGTGTTGAATTGTTATTTCTTAGTTCTTTGTTATTTTTATTTTTAATTTTTTGGAACCAGGGATTGAAATCATGACCTCAGGCCTGCCAGGCAGGCACTTGTGCCACTAAGCTAAAGCTCTGCCCCACCTTGTTATTTTTAAGAGATCTTTCCTTTTCTAACTGCTAGCTGCCATCCTGTCTTCAAGGTCTGAAAGTCTATCTTCAGTTTCTTTCAGGAGGTTTTTCAATGGGTTTTTTTAATTTCCTGGATATCTCTTTGAATCTGTCTCACGCCTTCCTTCCTTTATGGTTCATTCAAGGTTTTCATCATTTTCCTATGCTCCTCTTTCTTAAAGTCTATGTCTTCTCTAGATATGCTGAGCAATTCTTTTAATGTTTGTCATTTCTTCTTTTACCTCAGATATTATCTCTTATCTGAACACTTTTACAGCCTTATGAAGTTCTTTCTTTGCTTCAGTTGCTATCCTTTCAGAAATTTCAGGCGTGCAATTTCAAATTTCTTCCATGTTGATGTTCCCAGACTTGTTCTGTATGGGCTGGAGATCTGAGATTGTCTTCTGCTCCCTCACCTTGAGATTTTCTTGGGTTCCACAAGATGAGCCAGTTGTAGGGTCTTAGGTACTTCCTGTGTTGGCTGCTGGTCTGTGCCACAGGAGAATGGGCAGGGCACCTGGGTTTCTCCTAGCCTAGGTTCCTAGGGAGGTGGCAGGGTGCTTACTTCATTCTTCAGTTCTAGAAAGTTTTCTTCAATTAGTTCCATCATTATGATTTCAGCTTCATTTGTTTTGTCCTTTGATTCAGGTATTGTTACTACATATAGATTCTTTCTCCAGGACAGGCCCTCTATATATCTCTGCTTTTCTCATTTTAATTTCTTTGGCCTCTCCTCTGCATCCTGTGAGAATTTCTATCATTTTCTATTTACTTCAGGGATTTTATCTGGTACCCAGCCTTTTTTATGTGCTTCCTTCAAATGGAAGGCCACGCTCTCTTGCGCATGATCACACCACCTGCATTATAATTAAGCCCACATCGGTCATTTACACTCTTATAAGACAGTCAATACTTTCTTAGGAGAACACTGTATACCAGTACATCAGTGTCAAGAGAATGCATTTTCTCGATTACTTAGCTCTACTCCTTTCTTCAGAACTGTGGTCTTATGATCTTTTCAATGGCTCTTTGCAATGGGGACCAAAAAAAAACTTGGTTTTCCAGAGCACCAAAATTGAAGAACAACCAAAAGGGCTTCCTTACATCTTTTTATCCTTGTTTTAGACAAGCTCTTGTTATATTGCTCAGGCTGGGCTCAGTGACAGAGGAAGGGAAGTTCTGAGTTTCAGGATCAGGAACTGACTGGTAGCTGACACAGTGGCAATGACAGTGCCCGGGGAAACCAACGTGAAATGAGTGACTATCCTAGTGGTGGCCAATCTGCAGCATGTGCGCCACAGCGGGCGCTTTGTTATCAGAAAACACTGGATTGTGCAGTTGAAGATAAGACAGAAGCCTGTCTGCACCCCACTCCCAGAAAGGCCTGCTGATGTCCCCAGGAAGAAAGGGCATCACTTTCATTTGAGTCTCCTAAGTTCTCCCACATCACTGGAATCTCACTCAAATACTTTTGACAGAATAAAGGAAGCAATTTGGCAGGTGCCAAAGCACCGTGTTCAGGCCAGGAGAGTGTTCACATATGAGCATGACTCATGGGACAGTGGAGGCAGAATCTGAGAGATGCCTCATGAGGCAGTAAAATCATGGGGCAAATGTCACAGAGTACATATGCGAAGATCTGCACGTGCTCGGCAGATGAGATGGTCTTAAGGGTCACTGTTGACATCAGTGTCCCTTATGCAGCACATGATGGTCCACATGCACTGTATCTTGCTGTCTCTGCTTTCCTAACAATGCCCTGCCACTGGCCAGGTCCCCAGGCTTCCCAAATGGGTCCTTGGGGGGTGAATGAGGAGAGAGGACCACGAGATTCTTCCTGGAGGAGAGACTTTAGGGATAGGATGAAAAGGTGAGACAAAAAATGGATAGAACTAAGGATAATACACAGAAGAAAAGCAGGATAAGAAAGAGAAGCAGGGTACTCATTTCCTTGGTAGTGTTTGGAAACTGTGCATAGGAGATGAGGTGATTGAAGTGCTTTGATCAGATGATCTGTGTGTGCGTTTAGGTAACAGTGTTGTGAGACAGATGGATGCAGATCTTGGCTTTCAGCCGTCAGGTGGAGAAGCAGGAGGCCTGCTGTCATTCACTGGTCACTGTTGCAGCATAGCACGGGTGGAAGCAAAAGGCAGGCACAGCTGTCTGCTGTGTCTTGTTCATTAGTAGGTGTGTGCCGTCTTGCGGGTCCCATGCTGTGCTTAATACCTGAGACCTGGCAAGACCACAGTCACTCTAGGAAAGAGAAATCTAGGAAACCACTGTGGGGGGCTGCAAGTGTACAATACTCATGTCAAGCTTTGGACTCCACTGAGCTAAGCTCTGTGAACTCATAAAGCCTCTATCTTCTGTTTAAAGGAACTAACACAACGGGCACAATGTCACATTCTCCATTGTCCCAAGCAGTCACTACAGGAGGAGGAAATGCATCCTCACTGTCCAGTGTGAGCAGCACACCTCCAGCAACATCAGAGGTCCCCACTGGGATGAGGTCCACAGGTTCCTCTCCAGCAAGCACAGGGGATGTGTCCCACCCTGCAACCGGAAGTCTCCCTCCAGTCACCTCAGGAGTCTCAATGACAACTGCACCAAATACACTGTCAACAGCACCACCTCTCAGTACCTCCTCTTGGGACACATCTGCGTCTCCTCAGAGCCACCAGGCTAGGACTGCAGACACCACCAGAGACTCTCAGACCAGGGGCCTCCCAGGAGTGACCTCGTCGGCTCCTCCATCCTCCCCTAGAGGAAATGCTCTGGCTGAGACAGCATCTCCAGAGGTGTCCTCTCCATCGCAAGCCTCCTCCTCCCGTCCTTCCAGTGTCAGCAGCAGCTCGCCCTCAGTGACCTCAGCAGTGGGCACCAGGATGCCCAACACAGTCTCTGCTCCAGGAGGCACAGGGGACACATCCCTGCCTATGACCAAAAGTGATGTGCCCATCACCTCAGGGCCCTCAGTGACAGCTGCACCCACGGGACTGTCAACGGTACTTCCCAGCACTTCTGCTCGAGATACAGCCTCGTCCCCCCGCAGCCAGCAGACTCCGACTATGGCTCCCCCTGTAGAAGCTCACTCCAGGAACCCAGCAGGCTCCGTGGCCGCTTCCTCATCCCCAGGCAGGGGCACGAGCAGGCCTGGAAGTGCTGTCCCAGGCTCGTCCTCCTCCTTGCCCAGCTTCTCCTCCACGGCCCTCCCTGACAGCCACACAGCTCATTCACCAGCCGAGCTGTCAGCTGCCACCCAGCCTGACAGGACCCCAGGGACGAGAGCGACCCCTGCTTTCATCCACAGCACCTTTTCTTCCACCACGTCTGATATCTCAAGTACAGGGAGACCCACTGCTTTATCCACCCCAACTTCTCTCATTACTTCCTCTGTGGAAACAGCAGCCATTTCCCAGATGGGGCAGCCTCGAACTACAGGGGCCAGCAGAGGATCAGAAGCCACCAGTTCGGACTCCCAGGGGACTGGCACCATCTCAGCAGCCAGACTTCCACCTACGTCCACCTCAAGTGGGCACACGTCTCCTCGAACTGATACCCGCATCCCTGCACCTTCAGGCACCACTAAAACCTTTCCTCAGACCTCCGTCAGTGACAGCCATGGGACCCAGACAACAGAGCCAACTTTGCCATCAGTGGTAACTGATGGGCCATCTGGGGTGGGTTCCACTGCACAGGGCGAGCTGGCTTCTCGTTCTCCTTCCTCGGTTGGGCCCACAAGTGGAGAGGTTCTGACGCTGAGCCCAAGCTCAGTGGCCAGTGAGGACCACACTGCCCGGGTCTCTCCCTCTGAAGGCT
>PVLA01017302.1:0-17819 GCA_004027455.1 Hydrochoerus hydrochaeris
GATTTTCATTTGATAAATGGTGGCCAGGCACAAATATTCAGTCCTTCAAAGGTAAAGCATTTATTTTTAATCATTCTGTTTCTTGAGATAGGAATTCAGAAATTATAAAATATGTCTACCTACATATTCTGAGATTTCATTTACTTTTCAGCTATTTTCTAACTGCTTTTGTGATTTTATTCTTTCAAAATGAATAAATACACTACTTACAGTTTAAATTTTGACAAAAATCCATTTCTCACACTTATATTTTTGATATAAATATAAATAGCTTTAGAATATAATTTGAATTTTTTTACTTGATAGAACCTTTAATTGCCCATTTTAGGTTAACATTGGTCAATATGTTTTGTGTACTTAAATAGAATTCATGTGTGCCAGTTTTGGGGTTGTTGTTTTATAAAACTCAATTAGTTCACAGAGATTATTGTGTCATTTGAAATTTTATTTTCCTAAGATTTTTTTCTGCTTGTTGCAATTACCAGTGCTGGAGGCCTATGATCATGAATTTGTCAATTTATCCCTTTGGAGTTGTTGCCTTTACTTTAAGTGTTTAATGTTTCATACACCTAGACACTTGCTAATATGTCTACTTGATTTACTCTGACTCTATGATGATCATGAAGGGTCTTACTTTACTTTCTATCCAGCCAGGCCAAGTAGATTACACTTACTGCTTTTAAGATGTGTTTTTTAAATCTAGAGACTACTATTTAAAGGCCTCCTGCTCATTAAGTTTTGTCGTACAGAAAATAGTAAAGTCCATATCCTAAAGATTGTATATACATGTGAGGTCATATTTTATACATCCACTGTAGCCAATATAATATTTTGTAATGGATTACCTGTGGTAAGAACAGAATGAATCTAGCTCTATTCACTAAGGTCAGACTTAAAAGAGTTTAATAAAACCATAAATATATCATTCAATAGAATTTGCTTGTTTATAAAAACACAATAATTTATATTAATATTATTTTAATTTCATAATCTCATAACTTTAAATTCAATAAATATACAGATAGTCTCCAAGTTACAAACATTGAATAAAAGTTTTCATTGTCATGATGATGTGACAGCAATACTCATTCAGTAGAAATCACACTTTAAATTTGGTCTTTCCCCGGCTATCAATATCTACTGACCCTGATGCTGTGTACTGATGCTGGGCAGCACAGTGACTCACAGCTCCCAGCAGCCACTAAAGCACACAAGGAAACACCTGATGCTCTATGGCATGTCCTGGTCCTAAGCAAGAAGTGCAGTAGGACAGGTGGATTGAATGCCTTTTTGACTTCCAATATTTTGAGCTCACAATTGGTACATTTATATTTAAAATCATGATAATTTAAAGAGTATCTACATAAATATTTTTAGAAATTTTTATTTCATCTACAGTTTTTGATAAACCCATATAAACAAAGTCTTCAGATGGTATTGAAAATGTAAAGTGTCAAAGATTGCCTGACACCAAAAAGTTGAAAAACTACCACTCAAGGAATTGAACTGTATGTGTACTTAACATTTCCAAGTTCCATAAATTATATATTTGTATCATTGTTTTATTTTGTTTTGTTTTTTTTGAGACAGTGTTTCACTGCATAAGTCAGGCTGCTCTCCAACTCACTTATGTAGCTAAGGTGGGCCTTGAACTCCTCTGATCATCCTGTCTCAGACTCATAGTGCTGGGATCCTAAGCATGTGCCACCACACACAGCTGATAATAATACACTTGAAAGCTAAATCCTTTTATAGTATGCTCCATTTACTCCATTTTTGCAATACCTTCCTTTCACTCCATTTTTGTCCTTTGATCCATGCTATAATTCTACAAATATTTTGTTTTAAGGGGTCCTATAACATTTAGGAAATTTAAAAAGGACAGGATATGTTTTGGATTCTTCTGGTGCTTTTTCATATATACAACCATTTTCTTTCTTTTTCTTCTACATCAATGTCAATCACTTGTCACATGAATACTCCAGAAACCTTTGTATGTGTTTATAAATCTTTAATTTCTGTGTACTAGTACCTAATGACCTCAGATTCTATCTCTCTAAAAAATATTCTTATACTCTCATGCTAAAAATGTCCTTCACAAAATGTTAAAGTTTCTGAAAAATATTTTAAAATGTTCAAATATCCTTTATTGAATTCATTTTGATTTGATTGTACCTTATCAATGTCATCTCCTGTAATGTATCTCATTTTGCTACATTTCTTATATTGCATTTTATTTTACTCATTCAGCTTTTCACTGAGATGAGCTGGGCCTCATTTTCTTTCTCCATACATTGCATAGAATTCATTTGAGTTTATTGGTACAGTAGGTTCCCAGATTTGACAACAAGACAACTATAACCTACATGATTAAGACCTATCATTCCTCACATTTATGTCAGGGACATTTGGAGAAAAGTAATGAGCACGACTGTCCCCTGATGCCTGGTCCAGTGGGGAATACAGAAAAGAGAGAGGTGAAATTTTCCCCTGGGGAGTGCAAAGTTCTGTCTTGTCATCTTTGTACTGAAGTTAGAGGCCTACTGAGAGATGAACTAATGATTCCTCATCCTTAAAATTATGCCAGCTCTGCTCAGGTTCACCAAACCACACACACATCCCAGTAGGTAAGTGCATCTGTATTTGAGGGATGGAGAATTAGATGGGTAAGCTGCATAACCGGTGAGGTCTCTGAGTTAAGAGTTTCGTGGACAGATGAACAGTTCAGCTCCAGCCATCGGAGGAGGTTTACTCAGCACTGCAATGAGAAATTCTCTTAGGAGTGTATTTAGTGCTGTTAATGACTCATAAAATTAGGAGATTTTTTTCAGATGAAATACAGAGGTAACTTCAAGTATGAATTATTTTCAGTCAACTAAGAAATTTTGATTTACTATCTAGATCCATTTAAAGGAAGATATCATCTTGTTATTTTAGAACAAATCTTTTATATTTCTGTTTAAACTATTGGAAGGGAAACTTTCACTGATTCTTCATCAAATATTCTCATTTGTTCTTCTATTAACTTGATAAGGCAAATAAAAATTGCTGTAGAGAAATTGACATCTGTAGTTCACTTTATTTAACATATTAAATTATTTAATATTTAATTCATTGCTCAAAGGATTTGGATAGCCTCATTGGACAAAGAATTAGCATCTTGGCATACTGACTTTCCTGTTGTAGCATTGATTTCATAATTTTCCACTTACTGTTGTTGGCCTTTCTCTGTGTGCTCTACCCATGAGGAAATCCCATTTCAATAAACATTAAAATTTGGGTAGCTATGATATTAAAAATAAAGAAATCAAAGGGATGATGATAGAAATTTCCTCTGAAAATAATCTTGCAAAATTTAGTGAAGAGACTGTTAGTTTCGCTTCATGTTTTTCCTTATATCCTCAATTTCAGAATTCTTTTTAAGTTTTAATTGGCAGTGAAATGTGAGACCAATGTCTTGAAAGGAAATTTTAGAACAAAATACTTTCAGTTGCTCTGATCTCTAAATTGGATGTTAGATCGCCCCTCCCAAAATGTATGATTTAGGCTTTTGTCAAAGGTGAACACACAGTAAACTCCTTCTTTGTGTGATTAATAAAAAAGCATAGGCTTATAACTAAAAGTGAAAATTTGTTCATGACAGCACAAGGTGCCCCTTATTTCATTACTAGGTTAAGCAGGAAAATCCTTGAGCTATAGCCTTTTGTGAAATGGCTGCTTTGTATTTGTGAAAAGTGCCACTGTGATTTTCCTGTTTTTGTGCCTGGATTAGTGATTTTTTTCTCTTGATTTCTCAGAAAACCATATGAACCTCTTGATTCTCTAAGTACCCACTATGAAGAAAGCACCTTGAACTATATCTAACAATCCTTTAAATTTCCACAATTAATTAATTGCACTTTCTTTTTGAGGGAGGGTGGTTGCCATCAGTACTCAAATAGTCTTGATTGTTCCTTTGCCTGGGTGCAGAACATTTAAGAAACACTGTGTACTTGGAATTGAGCACAGTGGCTGATGACTGCTTTCCTCACCTGCCTGCTGTTTCTCTCCTATTCCCAGTGCAGTTTTTCACTGATCTGATTGAATCTCACTTCCCAGGCAGTGTTTTCATTTTCACCTTTATTCATAGCTAAGGAAAATGTTGAACAAGGTGAAGTAAAGTTCATTATTAGGCTACAGTAATGAGAAGCTAGTTATTTCCTGTTCTATGAATATTTAACCTGGTCAAGTGCTGAAGATGAATCATTTCATCCCTGAGCAATGCAGAGTGTGCTCATATTGCAGCTGAGAAATGAGATTTGTCCTCCCTGCCTTCCATATACACTCTGAAATGAATCTAGACACAAGGCCAGACTCAGGCAAGGATTTGCAGAAGCCTCTTCTTCCCAAAGATTGTAGTTCCCTCCTGCCACTGGACCAAGTGCACAAATGACCATTTTTCTCAAGTTGTGGTCCTTTTACATATGTGAGGATGGCTGTGGCTTTGAAAAATGCAGAAATAATCACCATGTTTCAAGTGAATTCTTTCCTGGATCATGCATGGTATTAATGAGAATAAATTTGCATTTCTCCTGAGGGAAGTGTCTCTGTGAGACATAAGAGGCTTCCAAAGTGATGGTCAAAAATGATTCATAGATTCTCTTTTGACATTTTTCCCCCATGCATGTTTTCTTTATTGTTATGCTGCTAATGAGGCTCTTTCTCCCTCTTTCCCAACATGGCTTTCTAAATGTGAGTTATTTCAGGCTTTCTCCTATCATTTCCTTGATTGGTTCACTGATCAATTAACCTGGCATATTCTAAGGGAAGCCTGTTTCCTTCAGCTTTAAATGAGAATTTTGTCCATGTTATGTTAGGACAGCCAAGTGCCTTCACAACACTGTCACTACTAAGAGATTGTGTTACAGAAAGCACCGCTAGATCACCCTGCTGATACCTAGATTTCCTGCCTGATCTGCTGCTCTTTTTAACGGTGTTGTGCTAGGCAGGTATGAACTGGGTAAAGCATAGAGTTGTCATTTTAGATTATTAACTTTTCCTTTGCTTCATGAGATGTTCACTAGATTTTTTTTCTTATGAACTAATATGTTCCTATAGATCTAAATTTTTTCATTTATGTACAATACAATACAAATAATTTGGAGTATATGTTTACCTGACACAAGTTAATGTGATTCATAAAACAAGGACACAGTTGCATGATTTGCCATATTTTTGTCATGTCTTTATAGAGCAGATAAAAGTGGATGATTTTGACTGTATCAAATCATGTCATTTTCCTTGATTACTGCTCTTAAGGAAGGTCAACTATAGAAGATTTACCAGTCTCAGACAATGACCCGCTGATCCTAGTGTGTTATGTTAACATGTGGCAAGTGCACACATCTGCCGTACCTTGATGTCTTTGTAAGGCCACACTTTCCTACATAAGTATAAAGCAACAAACCTCTATCCTGTCACTTGTTAGAAGATTCCAGTATTTTCCTTGACTACTTTTAGACTATTATGTATTGCAAATTTTCTTAAAGTAACCTTAAAGTACATCCTAAATTTAAGAAAATCACATGAAAAGACATATTATGAATTGATATTTTCATTTGTTTCATATCATTCTTTTAATATGGAACAAATTAAAATATCAATTCAGAATATGTGTTGTTATGTATTTGTTAACATTACTCATTTTAATGTGATTTGTATGTAATTTGAAGCTTACATGAATTAGACAATTAAAGAATAGGTGAATGTTTTGTATAAACACATGAAATAAAAAGTTTTGCTGAACTTTATGACATCCTGGAATTCAAAAATCTCACAGAAAATCAGTAAATGAAATTAACACATTTTGTTGTTTTCCTGGGCATATAGTTCCTTAATTTGATGCATTTGTGAATGCAGATACAGAGTCAAATAAAATAAGGAACTGGACTTTGAAATCTAAATTTTGAAAAAAATTGTAACAATATCTTGAAAAATATGACAGTTTTATTTCAGATGTGTTATGAGAGCCCAGGGAGAAGACCCATCATACAGTTATAATGGCTAAGAGGAGAGACAGGGAACAAGGCCATGAGGAATCCAAAAGTATGTCAGTGAAGGTGACTACCAAAGTGGGGAAGGACACAGGGACATTAATATAATCTGGTGAATGGTAATATTGATTGAGATTAATTAAATAGGTATATTCTGATAATTTTCTGCACTTTTCTTCTCAGATATCTATGACATAATTCTTCCTCTGTGAAGATGAATAAAAACAGCAAAGATTTCAGGTTTATTGACATACAATACCTGGTTTTCTTTGAAGTCAGCATTGGGATCATAGCCAACATAACACTGTTTCTCTTTCATGTCCTCACATTCTTTCTGGAGCACAGGCCCAAGCCCATTGATTTCACCATTGGTCACTTGGCTCTTACTCACACTGTGATGCTAGTAACTCTGTGTTTCATAGCTATGGACATTTTTGGGTATCAGGATATAGGGGATTACATAAAGTGTAAATCTGTTATATATTTGTACAGGGTGATGAGAGGCCTCTCTGTCTGTACCACCTGCCTTCTGAGTGTCTTCCAGGCCATCACCCTCAGCCCCAGGAGCTCCTGGTTGGCAAAGTTCAAACAGAAATCCCTGCACCAGAATATCTGTTGCTTTCTGTTAATATGGGTCATCAACATGCTTATAAATTGTCGTTTCTTAATCTCCACTATTGTCACCCCTAATGTGACTACCCATAATCTTATGCTTGTCACTCAATCATGCGCCCTTTGGCCCATTAACTACTTACTTAGGTATATAAGTTTCTCCTTGACGACTTTGCAGGAAATGTTTTTTATAGGGCTAATGGGTCTCTCAAGCATGTACATGGTGATTCTTTTGCACAGGCACAAAAGACAGTCCCAGCATCTTCACAGCACCAACTTTTGTCCCAAGGCATCCCCAGAACAAAAGGCCACTCAGACGATTTTGTTGCTCATGAGTGTCTTTATTGTCATCTATACTTTGGACTGTGTTTTCTCCTCCACTTCTAGAGTGTTCTGGAAATCTAACCAGATTCATCATTGTATCCAGATGTTGGTTGGCAATGGCTATGTCATGATCAGTCCTTTGGTTCTTATCAGTAGTGAAAAAAGAATGACCAAGTGTTTAACATCCATGTATTGGAGAGACAGTTAATGCTTGTTTATCAGTGATAATTTCTCAGACAATGAACAAATGCTTTGAATGTTTGTTTGGTCCTTGACATATATAAAATTGTACTTTTCCTTTTAAATGTTTTTACTTTTATATGTGACTGAGAAACATATAGCAGATAATTTAACAGTTTAGCTTTGAAGAAATACAGCCTTTGATTCTTAGGATACATAAAGAACTTGAACTTTTACCTTAACATACATAAAGAATTTGAACTCTCTCCTGGCTTCAAACTCTGAAGAATATGGTACATTACTCCTTGTCTTGAATAGCTTAGTTGTATAAGAAAAAAGCCTGCAGAATGCATTACAAATCTGTATAAAATATTTGAAATGTTTTTGTGTTTATTTTTTAACATATACTATATGTGCTACTATTTATCAGTGTATATGATGTCCTACATGTTGTTATATGACATTTATTTTATTTCAGCTATACCTAAGAAAATATTTGGAGAATGGAATACATAACTTGATGGCTAGTGAAATAGTTAGTGGCAGTGTCTGCATGGCAAGTGCGAGGTCCTCAATTCAATTACAGGTATCCCTAAAAGAAAACCTGAAACTTAGAAAGCATGTTCATTTCTTTCCTAATTATTAAGTAGCATATTTAAAAGGCCTCTAAGTGATGAGAAAATACAAGTAAATTTGTATGAAGCTGTTGTTATTATTGCCTTTATATGGGTTTCATAATTATGGAGAGAAATTCTATGATGCAAAATTATTATGGTCATTAAATTATTGTGATCTTTGTTTTCTACACATTACTTACTGGAATAATATCAACACATAACCACAGAGGGCAATAGGAATCATAGTCTGTTCCTTGCTTATTTATACTTGCCTGTAAAAACTTACATTATAAATACAAAATGGGCCAAGGTAAGAATAAGCAGAATAGAACATAAATCCAGTTCTTCAGTTTTACATTTTTGTTTTGGAATTGGATAATCAAGAATTGCAACCATTATTCTACCAGTTTAATAGTATTATCTCATTATGAAATTTTGGTGTTACTTTCATTTGGAAAAATTAAATACAATTATTTAATTGTTATTATGGTAATAGCAGACTGGAGCAACAGAAAGCACACACAGACTAAACTCAGTCTTTCTTCTAAAACACTTTTTTTGCAATAGAATATCTACATGATGTTATTCTGAGAATATTGTTCCCAGACATGTTTTACATGAATAGTGTTACTGGAGATGATATATAAGCTAGTCACAGTAAAAACTTCCTGCTGTGAATTCTGAATGAGTTGTACATACATTCATTTAAATGCATGTGACAAAACTGTGATTCCATCATCCACATATGAAGAATTATCTAAAAGGAAAGTATAAAGAAATCCAAAATGTGTGCTGTCCCCTAAGTATTCAGATATACTCAGGCAATTAAGATTACATGTTTTGGCAAGACAGGACACAGAATTTTCAATCTATAACTAGGTAATCAGCAGTTAGATAGGGGAATTGAAGTACCACACAAAGTAGACCTTTCAGGAAAGAATTGGGTGGCATGAAAAGGTGCAAAGATGACAATGAAGCCAGTCCTCAAAGTTACATATGGTGATAATGCCAGTTTTCTTTCAATCATACTTTGAATTTAAATTTAACAAATGTGTAAACTTCAAATATAACATATGTGTAACAAATGTGAACCAGTGTAGGAGAGATGCAAGTGAAAAATCATCTCAATAATCCCTTGGGTTTTATTATGTATATAAGACTGACTATTTGATCTACATATGTGATATTTTGATCTAATATAGAGTATGAAATGATTGCCACAATTAAGTGAAAGAATATGTCCATCACCTCACAAACTTCTTTTTTGGTGATTATGCAAATTTAAATAAAGATGTAAAAGATAAATAATGTACTATCTCACTTGTGTGTTGAATCCCTTTTATTTTATCTTTTAATTTTTTTAAGTTACTATAGTATTTGGGATTTTTTTTGGTGTTTTTTTTTTTAAGTAGTAAAATACCACAGAACAAGATGTAACAAAGGCAACTGAGATGGTGTACTAAAATTGGTACAGAAATTCATAGGAGGTTACCAGGTTAACAGTAATAGGTACCATAGTGTATCTCATTATCTTCACAATAGTTGTCCATTCAATCAGGTATAGTAAAATCAAACCAAAAAGAACATTATAAAACCTATCAAAACTGAATATTGAATAGAGCAAAACAATTAATCAGAACAAAGCAAAACAGTGAAAACAATATTTTCTTCAAAGAGATGATAAAAGGAAATCCCCCATATTTGCTGTATCACTTATGGTCATCCTCCCAAGAAATGCTTAGACCTCTGGCTTCAGTTGCTTTATGACCGGGCAGGGGTGGGGGGAGGTTTGGGACATTTGATTCTCAGCAGGTAGGTTCACAGGAGACACTGACTGGTTCCCCTCCTGGCTGGCCCACTGCTCCCTTGAGCTGTGGCTGTTTTCCAGGAAGGCAGGCAGGTTCCTTTCTTCCTCAGCACCCTCTGCTTGTCTCTTCATGGATAACAAGGATTTACAGTTTTCTTACCTTATAATATTTTCTACTGTTGTCAAAAATTTTCTTTCCTCATGACAAGACTTGTAATGTTTCCCTTCTGCTCTGTTTTCTAAATGAATTAGTGTGGGATAAATTGAATCTTGGACAGTTTATAACTACTATATCTAAATTTTCAATTAATGCCATTAAATCATTCATACTGTTTCTTCATCTGTGTCCATATTGTTTTATCCAGGACTCCTCATATTGGTCAATTGTGTTTGTTTGTTTTTGGGCCCAGTTTTAGGGATTTGTCAATTTTATTAATCCATGCTAAGAACCAGTATAATACTTTGTTGATTTTCTTCCCTTTTTAATTTTGTTGATAGCTCAAATTTATCTTTGTGTTGCTCCTTAATTTGCTCAATTATGTTTGCTTTTTTCTGTCTTCATAAACTGGAAGGAAAGTGTCACTTAGCTCATGGTGCTGCAACCAAGTATCAAAGACTGGTGGCTTAAAACACAAATATGATTTCTCACAGCTATGGAAGCCAGAAGTCCAAGAAGAAGGAAATCATACATTCCTTCTATGATTCTCTGCTGGTCCACTGCCAGTTTCATACTGTGTGTTCCTATGGCCTTTCTTTCTGGGCTCTTCTAAGCTTGATCTCTGCCTTCTCATGTTACAGTGCCATTAAGGTCATCACAAGGACTTTACCCTTTTGGCCCAATCTAACTCTAAATAGCTCCAGGCCTCACTTGCAGATACACTACCATTACATTTCAACATCTGAATTGATGTTTGGGGAGGATATATAAACAGAAATTCTATAACCTATAATTTAGTTTTTGACTTTTTTTTGGAGATAACTATTTAAAAATTATTCATTTACCTAGATACAAAAATGGCTACATCTTCTATAAATTGATGTTTATTCACTTTTGAATTATTTTCTAACAGCTTTTATAATTTTTTTCTTGGAATATCTGTAGCCTGAAAGGATGCTTCTTAAGGTTTACATTTTAATGATAATATGATACACCTGTGTGGCTTTAAAAATAGCCATTATTTCTTACAGCTGTACAGGGTAGAAGCCCAAGAGAAAGGTGCTCAGAGATTCAATATCTGAATAAGACTCACTTCCTGGTTTTTGGACTGCCACATGCTTGCTGTGTCTTCACATAGTCTTCCTGCCTAGGTTCTTGAGAGCTCTATTTCTGTCTTCTCTTCTATCAGCATTATTGCCATCAAAGGGGCCACATGCTTACAATGATATCTAATTCTAAATATCTTCCAAATTCCTACCTACAAGTACCATTGCATTGGATGTTAAGATTTCAACAAGGGAATTGCAGAGGACAGAGAGCAAACAAACAATCAGTGTGTGACATAATGACAACTCACTTTTAAACTTCTATATCCAGAAGATCATCAATATCCACTTTGAGAAACTTTATTCTAATAAATGGAAAACACAGATGAAAAGGACAGATTCCTAAACACATATGAACTACCAAAACTGAATGAAGAAGATATAAAAATTCTAAATAAACCTATATCAGTCAATGAAACTCAAAATTGAATATGTAATTAAAAACCCAGCAGAAGAAAAGCCTAGGTCCTTAATTAAGTAGAAAGAGAAGCAATATTCCCACAAATCATTCCTGCTACCAGTAAATATACTGATAACAAAAACAGGGAAAGTTACAACGAAAAAATGTGCTACAGGCCAGTCACCCCAATGAAGGTAGATGAAAAACTCTGTAATAAGATATTGGCAAACACAATGTAGTAAATCATCAAAAAAACTATATACAAGGACCATGTAGTATTAATTCAAGGTATGCAGGGTTGGTTAAACATACATAAATAAATAAATGTCATACTACAGTTCAACAAAGCAAAGAACAAAATCACATGATCATATCAATAGACATAGAAAATGCATTTGAAAAATTCCAATACCAACTCATGACAAAGATGCTACAAAAAATTGGAATTCATTGTCTTCATCTCAATTTAATAAAAGCCATCTATGAAGAACCAACAAACAGCATCATACTAAATGGTCAGAAAAGAAATATTTCACTCTAAAAATGAAGAACAATGCAAAGATGTCCACTTTTACAAATCCTATTCAATGTACTTCTGGAAACATGTACCAGAACAGTTACATGAGAAATAATTAATTAATTAAATAAGAAAAATGATAAGAAAGGAAGAAATTAGATTCTCATTATTGGAAGATGACATGATACACTGATTTTTTTTTTTAAATCAGCACTGGAATCATTGACAACATGGTTCCATTTCTCTTTCATCTGCTTGCATTCCTTCTAGGGCATAGGCTGATCTGACCATTGGGCACTTGGTTATATCCACATAGTGATGGTCCTAATTGTGAATTTCCTGGATGTAGACACTTTTGGGTATCGGGATTATTAGGAGGATGACTTCACATGTACCTATTTGAATAGGTTGCTGCAGAACCTCTCCATCTGTACCACCTGCCTGCTGAGTGTCCTCCAGGCCATCACCCTCAGCCCCAGAACCTCCTGTCTAGCAAAGTTCAAACAGAAATCCCTGCATCAGAACCTGTGTTGCCTTCTGACTTTATGGGTCTTCAATATGCTCATTTGTGGTTTCTTAATCTCCACTGTTGCCCCTCCCAAAGTGACCTCACACAGTCTCATGTTTGTCACTCCATCCCACTCTGTTTTGCCCATTAATTCTTTAATCAAGTACATATTTTTGTCACTGGTGATTTTCCAGGACATGTTGTTTATAAGGATCATGGCACTTTGAAGCAGGTACATGGTGATTCTCTTGTGCAGACATAAAACACAATCCTAGCATCTTCACAGCACCAAACTGTCTTCAAAGCCATCCCCAGAACAAAGGTCCATCTGAACTTTTGTGTCACTCATGACTTTCTTTATTGTTAGGTACTGTTTGGATTATATATAGAATACATGCCTTCAATTGCATGGAACCATAACCCACTTCATCATTGGATCTTGATGCTGGTTGGCAATGTCTGTGCAACAGTGGGTCCTTTTGTGCTCATCAGTAGTGAAACATGAATGATCAAGCAATTCACATTCATGTGTGGAAAGGTAGTAAATGATTTTTACTTAATTATAGATATTTTCAGTAATGAAGAGGAGCTGTTTTGAATTGTTGTTGGGTATTGAAATATATATAGCTATGCTTTTCCTGTTAAATTTATATACTTTGATACATATTCCTGCTAAGCAAGCACTAGATGATTTAACAGTTTATCTCCCTGAAGAAGAACAGTAAGTGAGCTTACTTTTAAGAACTAGAAATCTCATCTAGTGTCAAAATCTAAAGAATACTACTTACATCACTGATTTTTGATAATAGAGCAAATAGAAGAAAGGAAGGAAGTAGTACTAATGTGCAGAAAAACACTTGGCATATTATTAGATTCATAGTTTCACCTGTGCTATTTATGGTGGTATTTATTGGTTTGTGTGTCACATACATGTTTAATTTCAATTACTTCTCAAGAAACTTATTTTATGAAGTTAAAGAAAAACAGAAAACCTGGATAAATAATTTGATGGCTTTAATAATTTACTGAGTATTACAGGAAATGATTTAGTGTTTCAAACAGGTAAATAACTTTGTTTGATATAAATGTAACCATTGATTTTGTATTGGGATGGAAAAAAACCACAAATACCAAAAAGTAAAATTATCATGTTCCTCATTCTTTATACATAATTTACTAATATCACTACATATCAATGTAAGAGTTCTCTTTCCTTGCTAAACTTATATACATCTTTTTAAAATGTAGAGATTATAGATACGTAATAGAAACAGTAATACGCTGACTATAACAAGATCAAACATTTTTTATTTATTTTGTTTTGTTTTAGAAAAAGCATAGCCAATATCCACAATCATTCTTGCCTCATTTTAATACAATTATAATTTAAATATCAAATTTTAGTGTTTTTTGAAAATAAAATCAATATTGTTATTTTGCTTGTCTTAACAGAGCATAAGCAACAGAAATCATGTACATGCTCAATTCAGAATTTCTCACAAAGTACTGTTTCTTCTCTTGTATACAATGTGCAAGATTTGAGTCTGGGAATCTTTTTCTCAAATATATATCTTGTGGGTAGTGTTACTGTAGATGGTATTACAATTTAGATAATGCTAAAAATCTATCACTTTAAATTCTACATAAATTAAGACAAACTGATTTAAATCTTTATGTGTGTTCATAAAATTAAATGCAATTCAAGCATCCAAAGAATGATCTAAAACCAGGATACAAAGCAAATCAAAAGCTGTGCCGTCACTGGAGCAATCAGTAATAATCCAGGTAATTTATTTATGTAGTCTGTCAGAACAGAGTACAAAATTTAGAACCCTTGAATTTAGAACCCTAGGTCCTAAGATTCTGACTCATGGAGTTGAGGTGTTATGTTTTGTGTCTAGACATCCCCCTAGAGTGTCACTCAGTTTTAGATGGAGATTTTTTATAGGTAACTAAATCTAGACCGTGTGACTGATTCAAAATGTAGTGTTAGTTTTAAGAGTGCTAAGATTAGGGGTATGAGTGCTATGTCAGCCCTAGTGCATACAATACAAAGACAAGAAAGATTCTCTCTCTCTCTCTCTCTCTCTCTCTCTCTCTCTGTCTCTACTTTCTCTCTCTCTCATTGCTTTTGCTGTTCTCCACCACCATGAACTGGTACCTCTTTGCCATGTATCACACTACCTTGCAGTAAGAAAATTATGGACTGAAATGTATACAAACACTGAGCTAAATAATCATTTTCTCTCTTGCTTGTGAGCATCAGGTATTATGTCTCAGTAACAATAGACAAGTAACTAAGAATTTTTTAACATGTGGTTCAAGAGCCACTGGAAATTGCTCATGGGCAAGAACTGGAAAGGTTCAGTGATAATGGCTGAAAAAGTAGAACTGGAATACCTTAGGTAGTTCTCTATGGGAGATTCTGGTCAGAGTTCAGAAGACCAGACAGCTGATAGAAATTTTGCTTGTAAAGACCAAGATTTAGAGGTTTCTGCTGGGAACAATGACTTTACCGGCTAGTGGACTCCAGATCACATATGTTATAGGTTGACAGAAAGTTTGGCTGCATTTTGCTCATGTTTAGAGACTTTGCCCAAGACTGAGATGAAGGGCTGAGTTTTAATTTATCTTGAAGAATAAATTTCAAGGTAGGTGAATGTTGACATGATGGCATGGTTAGTGTTGGGGACTTGTAGCCAGATTTATGCTGAGAATCAAGAGCAAAGAGACCAGCAGAATTATTTGAAATGTTGGGAGTTTGGCTAGAAAGGGAGCTCCACTAAAGCTTTGGACTGAAAAATAGAACTGAAAAGATCTTGATTGCTGAGAAGGAACAGGAGAATAGAAAAGATGGCCTGAGATTATCACAAGAAGCAGCATAACTTTAGTCTTTGCAGCCTCAAAATGTCAAATGTGAAACACTTTGCTTTGAGAAGAAACCCACAGAGAACCATGTTCCAGAATGACAGTGGCAGCACTATGTTTTATGATGGCAGTGACCTAGAGAATTTCTTTTCAGAACTGGATTCAAAGTGCTCAGTCACCAAGGCCCTTGACCTCTAAAGCCAAGTGAGAGGATAATCTAGGTAAATCACTACCTGATGACAGACCCTGGCTCTATCCACTTTGTGCTGGGTAAAGTACATGCAGAATGGAAGAGTAATGCAGTCAGGAAGGCTTCCACCCAGATTTCAGAAGATCTGGAAGGTGAAACAGTGTGCCCCAGGGAACGGAGTGCATGAATCTGTCAGTGTGAAACCAAAAGTGGGTGAAGATTCTAGAAGTGTGGAGAAGCCAAGAATGTGGACTGTCTGAGGAAAATTTCAAGCAGGGAGCAGAGAACGTCCAAGAACAAGCTGTGAGAGTTACCACCACTGGTGGAAGAGCCACTAAAACCCATTAGTGTTTACATCTTACTACAGATTGTTTAGGGTTCTGGAGATGCAACTGCAAGACTGAATATTAGCCCTCCTGGAGTATGTACTTGCTTTGGTCAAATTCCTTTGTATTTCCCTGTTCATAACTTCTGGAATGGAAATATCTATCTGTGCCACTGAATGTTGGAAGTGTTTAAGTTTCTTTTCATTTGTACAGGGGCCTGCAGCTATTTAGTTTGCCTTAAATCTCAGAGGAGTTTTGGGACTTGGGGTTTTCAGCTATACTGAAACTATTAGAACTTTGGCAACTCCTACAGATGGATTGAATGCCTTTTCATAAAGAAATGCCCTTGAGTTTTTATAAGCCCAAGAGCAAAATATAATGGTTTGTGTCTGGACATCCTTCCAAAGTCTCATGCAGTTTTAGATGACACTTTTTCAGAGGTGGCTGAATCTAGAGTGTGTGATTGATTCACATTCCAATGCTGAGACTAAGGGTATGAGTGGTGCCCTAGGTGAGTATCCTGCACACAGTGTAAGGAACAGAAAGAGGTTTGGCCCTTTCTCTCTCCCTCTGTCTCTGTTTCTCTCTCTCTCTCTGTCCCTCTCTCACTGCTTTTGCTACCTCCCACCACCATGAACTGTTGCTACTGTGCTACGTCCCACCCTGCCTTGGAGCCAGTCAATTAAGGACTAAAACCTCTTTGAACTCTGATCTCAATAAACCTTTCCCCCTTTAACTTTTGATATTGTGTATTTTGTCTCAGCCATGAAAAAAGTAAGACATAAGGGTCCACATTAAGTAGATCATCAGTGAGAGAAATTGGTTTCATGACAAGTGGCACAGGAGACAAGAAATGACTTCTCCGCCTCTCCTATGATAGTAATATGAATTTTCTGTTAAGTGAAATTCAAGCCCATATTTGACAAAGGTGTGATTCAAGTAACTTATTCTTGTCCTCCAGAGCAAGTGAGAGAAAAAAGTGGAAATTTGTATCAATAGTTCCCTGGATCTTTGTCAAGAATATATGGGTTAAATAAGTCACATATGTTATCCCTGAATGCCTCATAAGCAGCACAGATTTTGATTTGTTGAGTAGCCTAAGGTTTTTTTTTTTTTTTTTTTTTTTGGCCAGGAATTGAACTCAGGACCTTACACTTTTGAGGTGGATGTTGTATCACTGAGCTATAATTCCATCCCAAAAATCCTAGCTTAAAACATTTTTCATATTTGGAATTGGTAAGTACCTTTTTTTGGTAAACCCTGCTGGATATTTAAATAAATGTTCATCTAAATTTAATCCTAGTTACAACAGAAGGCTTCCATACTGACTAGCTTGCATGACCATGTATGTACACCAGCACTCCCCAAAGGACTCATGTTGAAGAACAGGACTCTCAGACTCACATCACACAGACATTACATTGCACAAAGAAGATGTCCTATAAGACATTCGGACCATGACATGTATATGTTCTCTATTGCTTCTAACATTCTGTGGTGACAAATGAACAATTGGAACAATTTTAATTTCATTTTTTAAAGTGGGATATCACCAAAACTTTATATTGAAACTATCATATTATTAGAAGGGATACAACAATGCTTACAATTATGATTATCTGTAGTCTAAATAAAAATACAGTTAAAGACTGAAATAATGTTACATTCTGCCTATCACTACCTAGTTCCACACTGTGTTTATATCTATAGATATTTGTAACTGTGTAAATTCAGCAAGGAGGCAGACCATGAACTTAATAGCCTTGACATGTTATAATGATGCTTTTAAAGTATCATTAGAGAAAACTGAGATGTGATTGACTCTACAAATACTTGGAAATTTTCTCCAAGAATAAAAATTCAACCACTATAATTATCTCTGGCAAAGCATTTTATATTTGGCAGACTCTTAGACACATCACAAAAATAATATTTACTAAATTATTAAAGACATCAAATTTTTCATCCAGGTCTCTTGTCATGTTTCTCCATTTCTTTTTTAATAGGGTACTTGAGGAGTAAGTGAAGTAAAAATAAACCATATATATGAAACCATACAAGCTTTGGGTAGCAACATGCATAGACATATACAACTAAAACTACAAAAACAGTCATGTATCCCCTATTGTTCATACACTGAACACAGATGAAATTTCTAATTATTGCAAGTATGGT